>CM056582.1:100761593-100799093 GCA_029721435.1 Gymnothorax reevesii | reverse complement strand
CGGCGCATTGACCCTGTCAGCGGAAACCGCAAACATAAAGCATTAGTGATTACGGCCTAATTCCACTGAGTCGCTAAACAAAAGGTTCTTACCAGTCTACAGTACGGCAGGCTCACCGTACGCTGCAAGAACTCGAAACTTTGATTCAAAGGAAAGCATCATTAAATTTCACAGCACAGAAAAGCCACTGAGAAAGAAAACAATAAATCAATATAATACACTTCTACCCAGAAAGAGTTCTAATATATAATTCTGAAAGTTTTCGAAAAGTTTTGATTGAACAAAATTGGATACAAAAAAATGTGACTCATTTCGCTCACACAATATGCCTCAGTAAAATGAATCAGAAATATGCAGTTTTTAAAACCCTCAACTCTTCTACAGAGAAAAATTGTGGTTCACACCTCTTTTTAACCCCACATCCGTTAATTCTACTCTCGATCCAAACACTATTACTTTGCCATTATTTCTAAAACCTTACTTCCTCCCACCGATAAGCATTCAATAAAAGCACTGAAAAGCACCTGAATTCTTTGTTTGAAAAAGGAAGCTTAAAAATGCAAAAATGAAGTCTGAGTGCTTATATATTGACACAAAAATGCTTATTACACAGCAAATAAAAACCACAAAGATTGAGTTAACACACAAAAGCAGCGCAGATGTAATAGTCAATGAAAGCACTCGCAGAACAGCATGTCTGGCCCATTAATTCAGATGCAGATCCAGCCCATGTTTGTTCTCCCATTACAATACATTATTGACATTTAGCGGACGCACTTTCCCACAGCAACATAAAACATGAAGAGCATTAGCAAGAACAGAAGTGCTGAAAACCCTAAAGGAATGTGTAATATTCCAAGTGGCGGACAGCTAACCAAACAATTAGTGCTGCTGATTGGCCAAACTGTCTTCACACTTCACTCCCAGCTACAGGGAGGGCGGAGAATCAGCAGTATTCAGCCCCTGAGGAACAGGACAAACACCAGTGTAGCACTGACAGCTGTGCACTAATTAGGCTCTGACTGGATAGCTATGGCCAGAGTTTGGAGCACTCACATTTGCAGCAGTGACACACTGACCAAGTAATAGCAGCAAACCTCATGCAATGACCCAGCACTGGCTTCAAACCCCACACACTGACCCAACACTAGCTACAAATACCATATATTGACCAAGCACTTAGCTGCAAACCTCAAACACTGACCAAGTACTGAAAATACCACACGCTGGCCTTGCACAAGATGCAAACCTCACGCACTGACTCAGTATTGGCTGCAGACCTCTCACATGGACCCAGCACAAGCTGCAAATCTAAAAAAAAAAAAAAAAAAAGACCCAGCAAGGGTTGTAAGCATGGACTGTATTAAAGATGGCCGCAGCACATGGGTCTGAAAACTGAGGCCAGTGCGGAAATCTCTAAAATTTGCATTCTATTGAATGGCCAGATAGTGACGTCGGTAGTTGCAGAAAGAAGATAAATCCTATGGACGTATAAGAGAAAATGACCCTATTTTCCCACCTGATTTATTATTTTAATAATGATTTTCCACATTACTTTATGGTATCTATCGCAAGTTCCAAGTCTCCTTCAAAATATCATGATGCTAATTTTTGTAAATTATAGTTCCAAATAGACTACAATAAAGGATAAAGCAAGAATATGTTTTGGGGGTGTAGACACACTGATCTTGCACTTGATCCAAACTACACAAACTGACTCAGCACTATCTGCAAACCTCACGCACTTACCAAGCACTGGCGAGGCGTATCAACCACAGACCTATCGCTAGCTGCAGAGGTAACATCCTGATGCGGCACTAGGTGTAAACCTCAGACGCTGATCCAGCACTAGCAAAGAACATCAAAAACTGACCTACTGCTAGCTGCAAAAGTCATACCCTGGCCTATAATGACCCAGCACTTGCTGCCAACCTCGCACACTGACCCAGCACTCCCAGCAAACTTCACAAATTGACTAAGCATAAGCTACAAACCGTACAAACTCACCCAGCATTCGCTGCTAATATCACATACTGCCCCAGCACTACCTTTAAATCACATAAACTGACGATTCACCAGCTGGAAACCGCACATTTTGACCCAGCATTAGCTGCGAACCGCAAACATCGACCCAGCAACAGCAGCAAACCACAAACCCTGATTTTCCATGAAGCTGCTGGGTCCGTGTGATGATACCCAGCTGATCAAAGCAGTTCTGAGGCAGATCCTCTGCCACTTCCTGTTCCACACCGCCAGCCTCATTTCCGATAAAATCCCAGCCCCACAAGCTTCTAGCAGACAATAAGCCAATCACCTCCTGACCCACCCTGTCACTCAACTGCCAATAGGTACATCAGGCCGGGACTAATAAGGGCCGAGTGCTCTTTCATATTTATGCACTATACAGGGCCAAAAAGGCCCAATTTTCAAAGACATTGAGCACAGGCAAAACCTTTTTGCAAAAAACATAGCTAATGACATACAATTGGTGTGAATCAAGTACCATGATGGATCATTGGGCATGTTATTGGCTTTGGCGAGGTTTATAGATATTGCAGTTAATAAAAGCCTTTTAAAACCAGGCCCGCTGCATTCAAGACATGCGCCAAAGTATCTTTTCTGAAGCTCAACTGTCTGTTGCATCCTGAGCCTTTTTTAAAATTGTTTTTTCCCCTGTGATCCAGCCCCCCTTGTCAGTTTATCCTTCAGTTTCCCCAATAAGTTCTCAGTGTTCAATCACCATCGCATTATTCAATCACCCTTCCTCTGTGCTCCCACTCTCTGACGTTCCCCATTGCTAACTGTGGCCTTAATTGTGTATTTAAATTCCTGGTTTAAATCTCCTCTTTGCTGCATTGTTCTCCTCCCTCTTCGGTGTCGAACTGCTCTTTAATGAGGAACCTCTTTGAAGGTGTGCACCAGCCTCCCTGGTTCATTTAGCTTCCTGTACTTGTCACTGACCTCAGACCAGTCCCATCTACCACGCCACGCCATTCATCAACTTATGAGTTAAAGGGATTCTGGAATTAATGAGAAAGAAAAAATCACTGATTATACCAAGAACGGCCACGAGGGGGGCCACTTTGACCTCCATTACTTCCAATGCAAAAAACTGTAAATGGATCATATTGCCAGGCTGTTTAGCCAGGCTATATCATCAGCCTGGGGTGGATTTCCCAAAATCATAGATGCTAACTTACATAGTTGGAACCATTGACTGTGAATGGACGAACTATGTAAGTTGCTAACTTAGTTAGCAACTACGCTGTTGGGAAACGCACCCCTGGCTAGCCTGACGATATTGCTTGTCAGACAGACAGCTCAAAGCACTTCACAGTAGCTAAACACTTCACATATCAAGGGTTTGGAGCGCAATGGTCATATGTCCAAAATTTCACATTTGAGATTTATATACTAAGACAAGTGGTTTCTGATGCTTTTTCTTGGAGCGCAAATGTGGTATGTCCAGCTGGCTCAGTTCCAGGAGAAGTGGCAATTTAAAATAGTATTATATCCATCAATGCAGAAACCTTTGGAGCACAAAGGTAACATGTCCAGACATGTACCACCTGTGCTCCCACTGCACTGAACTGTTGGAGCACAAATGTGACTCATCCGGACGTACAACTTCAGTGCCCCAAGCTATCCTGTGTAGATGTTGACAAATCACAGAGTTTCCACTATATGTAATTGATTGTGGCGCACCGCCACGGCAAAATAAAAGCTGTCTTGCCCATGTAAAATGACTTTACATAAACTCCAAAAATCCTGAGGACAATCAGGTGTCGCCAGTTCTCCTTGTTAAGCTAAAATGAGCGCTAATAAGTTGTCGATCATTTTGCTTGATGAACACGCTTTGGCACACAAATTTTGAAGGAGGAAACCAGACTTTGTAGTTGTGCTGCCCTGATATCCTTATTTACATAAAATTACATCTGATTTGTAGCTAAGTTACCCTTTTTCTTTATACTTAATACGTTTGACCATTGTGCTGTTACCAAATGTGCAAATATTATTGGAGCGCAAAAGTACATTTTGGTTATTTTGGCTGTTATATAATACTTCAACACAATTGAATCATTATGTATTCAAAGACAAGAGTATTGCGCAGCATATAAGTAGTGAATGTCTAAAGTCTATAAAACATCTGATTTAATACAGCATTCACAAAGTTTAAAACAGGGTTTTCTCAAAAGTGTTAAAATGGACATATAACCATTGTGTTCCAAACCCTCGATATGCTCATTTTTACAAAGCATTCATACACTGACAGCTATGTAAGGCTTCTTGGTTGCTGAGCAACGCATTTTGTTACCTTTTGAATAGTGTGCAGGTGCGTATATAAACCAGTTGCTGTCATGACGTCAAAATCAGTTTGCTCTCCTATTCTGCATTTCCAAATTGTGATCGTTACAGGGCTGTTCTCTTGGTGATTTAGTTCATTTAGTTAGATGGGTAGGGTACCAGAAAAGGAAATAGAACAGACAAAATGGATGAATGTAAGTCAGGCTTTGGCAGAGCTTCAGGACATGAGTTGTGGTGAGTCGGATGGAGAGGTGATATCAGGGCTCAGTGAGGTGTCTTGGTCCAGTGGTCTGATTTTGAACCTGACTGTCAGGTGTTCAGTGTTTGTGCTGGTTCCAAGTGGACTGTGCATCAAAAGAGAGAAGAGGAACAGGTTGTGGTTCCCAAACATTTTGACCAAGGCTCTCTCTCATGTGCTCTGTGTTCATGCTCATTTTTTTATGAGAGCAGATGTTATTTTAATGTGCAATGTTTATGTGCAATAATCTTTTTTAAAATCAGTTTGACAGCTTAATAAAATTGTACATATTTCCACTGTTCAGTGATACATTCATTCAACACTACAGAAATGAGTTACAATGTTATATTATTAAAACAAAATAAAGCCTAGTGTGGAAAAATTAATCAATTTTTTATTTTTTTATTTTTACATAATTAACAACAATTTAAAATAATTAACAACCGCTCCTGTAAAAGACTTCCAATCTGCGATTATAAAGCCCACAGCGGTGGGAGGTCAAAATGACCTCATGGCCATTCTAGAAGGTACTGCACTGTCGGCTCTTCTAGTGTTAAAAGTGCTTTTTACTCAAAAGTCTTCTTCAGTAAGTAAAGATGCCTATTCAGCTTTATCTGTCATCTGTGTCTGGCTCTTTTTCTGAAATTCATGACACAGTCATTCTCTTGCCGGATTGAACTCTTGACTTGAGCTACAAGTGAACTGAAGTCTTTGAATGCAGTGCAGCAATTTTTTCAAATGCCACACCATTCATGAAGCCCTGCTTCACAAAATGTGGGAAGAATCCATTGAGCTTGTGTGAGCTAGCCTGACAAGAAACAACAGGCTTCTCCACAAAATGCAAGCGCTCATTCTTGCTAGATACGGGCTTGCAGGCTAATTATGAACGCGCATTCTGGAGTATTTTTGGCTACAAGACTGCCTGGGCACTGTTTCAGAAAGCAGAACTACATTTTGTCACAGCCCTACTGGGAATGCCTTCAACCTGCATGTCTATCAGCAGCAACGTCTCATTTGAGTGGTTTGCATCTTGCATGCTCTCCTAATCCCCAGCTGTGTCTTATTTCATAGTTACCTCACCTCTTGTATCAGTGTATCAGCATATTTATGTACCCCCTTTTGGGTTGCAAAGAGTGACACTAGTGTCTTTGCTAGTTTATGAAGCAGCACAGCTGTCATTTTACCTGTTAGCTGTCATTTTTACCTACCAGCTGTCATGAGAAGCAGCGCAAATGATTAAAAATAAAGAAAGATTATTTTGAAGATATTTTTAAAAAATAATGCCACGGGTACTATATCTCACCTGGATTGCTTATACTTGTACAAGCTGTGAAAAAACGCCATGCACAAACTTTGGTGTCTTCATGGGTAGGAACATATGTTCAGCTCTATAGGTCCAGTAGCTTTAGATCAGATGCTTAAAGTAAAGATCTTCGAAAGTGGGCACGGCCAAAGTGCTGAGGTCAAATCAATGACCTGATTCATTAATACAGTGCCTACAACCCATCTGTTCCACATCCATAATCTAATAAAAAACACTGCATTTCATTTGGAATGTCGTCATTATTATTAACAGTTTGGCAATAAAACCAAGAGGCCACATCAAGTGGCCCTTTTCGTAGCAGAAAAAGCAACAGATGACATTGCTGTCTCTGTCTGTTTTTAACCCAAATTTCTTCCATATACTGTATCGGACATGACATTCAATCATCAGCCACGAAGAATCAAGTTTTTGTCCCTCCTGTCAGATATTATTCAAAAGGTTACTGAAGAATAATCAATATACATTTTTGGTCACACTTTAGATGAAGTGTTGCTCATAAAGGCTTTATACAACATGTATAATGCCTTCATAAATGAGATATAATGTCTTCATAAATCATACTTAAGTGAATGTCATGCTTTGGAAAGGGTAAAATAACGCATACTTATTCAGCATGTGATGCCAGATGTGACATTGACAATGTCAAAGTCTGCTGATGTATGATTTATGAAGACATTATATCTCATTTATGAAGGCATTATACATGCTCTATAAAGCCTTTATGAGCAACAATTCAACTAAAGTGTGACCTAATCTTTTTTTGCCTCTTTCTCACTGGCTGTTTTTCTCACTCATTTTAATTGCAGTCAGTTGTTCCCCACTAGCCTGTAATCTTTTTTTTACCCGCAATCTTAAATTGGTATCAATTTTTATTTGTTCGCTTGTTTTATCCACAAGTTGTGATATAATGTACAGTTCAAATGCAGCTGCGGAAATTTACCATAATGATTTAACATCTGAATATTAATAAAAATAATTAAAAATGTTGAACAATAGGTTATTACATTTTTGGAGATCACTGTCTCAGGTTTCCATACATAATATTTCTTTTATATTATGCAATTCAATGATGTGATAAACATAATCTTATCCTCTTGGTCATGTCATATGAAGTTATGAAACTCACTGAGTAAATTTTGGGTTTGTTGCTCACTCAAGCTGGCAACAAATGCAAAATTTACTGAAAAGGTTCCATAACTTTCATATGACGCCCCCACTCGAGTAAAACTCTCTGTGTGTTGTGATTCTGCGGTTCTGCCTGTCCCGTGTTTCTGCCCCATGCCCTGCTTACGTTCTGTGCCTGGCCTTGTGCCATGTTTGGATTGACCCACGTATTCCTTGACCACTGCTTATGTCTGACCATTCTTTGATCTTGTATTGTGTGTTGGTAATTTTATATTTCCTTGTTTTATTATTTTTCATGTTCAGATTTATTCCTAGTCCCTTGCCATGTTTCATAGTCTTTGCCATGTTTCATAGTTCCCTTACCATGTTCCCTTACCAGTCTTGTCAGGTGTGTATCTTTGCTCACGGTCTCTTGTCTTGCGTGCCACTCATTCAGGTGATTTATTGGTTTCTGGGTTTCATTCTTCTTTCATTATCTCGCGTTCTTCCTTCCTCTCTCTTTTACTATCTTACTAACACATACTAACAGTTTATTGTTTTCAATAATTACTAACCCGCACTAACCCTGTATATTTTTACTAACTTACTAACAAGCACTCGGGATTGTATAGCTGCACATACTAATTGATTAACGATCTCTCAGCAGTCGCCCAATTCTAGTCTTCACCTCCTTGCCTTTCCCTAATTATCTCTGCTGCTATTTTCCGTGGATCTCCACATTTACTTTGTGCTTTCCTTTCTTTAAACTATGCACTTTTAGTACTCCGTGACTGGAGCTGTTTGTCTGTTCATAGGTTTGTCTTGTGATCCCTGTCTGCGTTTTGGCTTCGGCCAAATTCATGTCATTAGTTTATTCCTCATGTGTCACTCCCTGATTGTGGTTCCATTGATTGCACCTGCCTTCCCTGATCATGTGTTCTCCCGGATGTGTGTTTAAAAGGTCTGTTTGATTCACTTCCTTGTCAGTTCGTTATCTTCCTTGTTTCCTGTGCCACGCTTTTCTCGCCTTGATTCATTGTGATTTATCTTTCTGACTGGACCGTCCTAGACTTCCCTGTACTGTACCGCATTCTTGCTTTTTCAACCTCTTTTTGTCCGTCAACGATTTTGTGATTGGTGCCCTGTGTATGACTTCGGATTACACCCATTGGATTCTGATTTTGAATTGCGGACTTTCTACTGTTGCCAGCTCTGTTGGGGGGTTTCCCCCCTCAGAAATAAAGCCTCCTTTTTGTATTTTACTGGTTGTCGCCATTGGTTCATTTCATAAAACCCAACACTTCATCTGAAACATACTTTTTTTTTTCCCCTTGCTACTAGGCAAATTCATCCTAATAATAGTAATTTGCCAAGTTGCAAGGACATCTGAAAGGGAATGTGAGATGACACTGTAATTTATTTCATGTTACGTCCAAAAGAAGCCTATGATTAATTAAGAGATTAAGCCCAACCCTTTTGAACTACATGCCATACTTTGGCCCTAGAAAACCCACTGTTAAATAAACCAAAATGGATTTGGACTTGCATGCAATGCATGTGCGCAACGCGCTTCAGACCTATCACATACATCATTAAAATAGGTCTTTTGAAAGTAAAACATACTCTTTAATAATGACTGTAGTTTTCAAGAGATTACTTCCAAGTTCAGTTAATAGGACCAAGCTTGCAAGCCTTTCTCACAGTCTCCAGGATTGGAACGTGATCCTGTTTACCCTTTCTCAGTCTGTTCCTCAGTCCAGTTTATTACCTCCGCTCAACAAAGTTGGATGAGGTCATGTGATCATTACCGTTTGTCAGTTGGTTGGTTTGTTGGTTTGCTTGTAAGCAGGAATACGCAAAAAGTTATGGGTGGATTTTCCTCAAATTTGATGGAATGAGTAAGTATTGCTCAAGGAAGAGGTGATTTGATTTTGGGGGGTCAAGGTCAAAGGTCAAGGGCATGCAGAAGGTCAAAAAAAGTTTAAAAACATATTTGCGCGAAGACTACCGACTGCATAAACACGGGGGCTGGTAGCTAATACTGGCAAAAATAACACTGAGTACATTGGCGGAGGTACTTGTGCTCTCTGAGCGCAGCTCTAGGTAGGAACAAGCTCCCTAAACTTCTATGGTCATTAGGATTGGAGCTGTGTTGCTCCTGAGCAACTCTTTCCTGCCTACAAACCGTTTGCCTCTGGTGAAGTGTCCACCCCACTTTGCAGTCGCTCCGGACAGCCACTGGACAGAGATCGGCAATGTCTAGTCTGCTTTGCCACAACATCTGAGCTGAACTGTGCAGTTCTCTTCAGGTCTCGGTCCATAGCCATGACATCATTCTAGTTCACACTTGTGTCAAATGGTTCCTCATAATGTGCATAAATATCAAATCCAAACCAGGTCACTATTTTTAAGCTTTGTCAATTATATTCATCACAGAATTCAATTTAGCAGTCAGGTTTCCACTCTCCAGCTTTTCAAATATAACCTCTATCTCCTGCTCTTTCATCATGGGCCACACTTAAGAAAATGAAAAAAAAAAAAAAGCTTTTTGAAGACCAATTAAAAGTCCTGAGATGTGAACAAGGGGCAATCTAATTCTTCACGGCATGCAGCAGGGCTATTCCTGATGGAATATTGCCTCAAGAGAATAAATGGTCTCCCAAAAGTGGTTTAAATGTCTCTAATTATGAGCTATTAACAGCATGTAACAAAACGGGAGCTGTGTTTCGATTTAAAAGCTTTCACAAGTCTGCTATGGGAATGACTGGACTCCAAAGAACAGACTTAACAGGTTGTTTTCATTGTGCTGCGGTTATACGCATGAATGGTTTTAACGCAGGCAGAGTTCTCTGTGGTTTTCCCACTGCACATTGTACAATTATTGAACTGCAAAATAGAAAAATGGCTGCTCTGGGGAATATCTAATCCAGAAGAGAGGCTTTGGCAAAATTTTAGCTTTATTGGGCTATTAATACAAAATGCAAAGACCCCAAACCCTTAAACTCTAACTTTTTCACTTAAGTTTTCCCCGGAGTAGACTCACCATTAAAATAGCTTTTATTTTTGTTCATATTGCAGGAAAATGTCACTTGCATATTCTGTATCTGCTGGTTTGCAGTACTTCATTGAAGCTACATCACACACTTTCATCGAGAGAAATATTCAAACCCAGGACACAGGGTTTTTATAGCCGCAGAACTGCATCAAGTGGTTTAATATCAAGATCTTGTGCATCATTTTATATCCTTTCCCTGTAATTCAGCGAGACATATTTGAGATCATTGGAAGGCTTGGGATCTCCACTAGAATTTAAAACAGGCCCAACGTTCTGTAGGTTTGAACACAGCAGCTACATCCCACAGAGCTACGTTTGGGTCCGTAGGTTTCGTGGGATTAAGGCAAGCAGCAAATATTTAGGACAAGAGCCTCCGTGTGATGAAAGTTAAACTGCAGCTCAGAACATTGTTTTCAGGGTGAAATTGTGTGGTTCTGTGTGAATAAGGAAGCGTGGACACAGGGGACCGTGACATCACAAAAACCATCTTTAATCAAGACCTTGTTTGACTCAGTCAGCTGGGACACTTCCGTTATGCCTCTGTTAACTCACCTCAGGAGCTCTCTCTCTCCCTCTCTCTCTCTTTCTCTCTCTCTCTCCCTCTCTCTCTCTTTCTCTCTCTCCCTCTCTCTCTCTCTCTCTCTCTCTCTCTCCCTCCCTCTCTCTCTCTCCCTCTCTCCCTCCCTCCCTCTCTCTCTCCCTCTCTCGGCAGGAGCAGAAATGCTTAGTCACATAGTTTGTCTCAGCGTCTCTGAGCTCCACAGGACAGGACGTTTGCGCGCTGAACCGTGGGCGGATTCTCCCTGCCGGAGCGACGTTCCCTGATCCCTCCCTCCCCCCTTCCCTCCTGCCCCTGCTGATCTATACAGACGCTGCAGTAAAGACACGCTGCGGACGCAGGAAGTGACACGCCGCCCTTCGCAGTCCGCCCTCTGCTCCCCGTCCTCATTCCCTCTCCATCACCTGCTCTGCTTCCATTTTTCCATTTCCAACTATAATATATCCATATTTTCAAATATTGTAATGCAATGGCAAGCAAAACAACAACAACAATAATAATAATAACATTAATTATTAGCAACACTGCAAGACCATCATGAGAGTAGCAATATTTATTAGCATAAAAGCTGTGAAAAAATAGATGGGTCCTACTAATTGAAATAGCAGCTAAAATGATGTTTTTTCCCCATATTGATGCAATATGTTTACTGTTTGTGTGGATAATGAGCCTGTTCATTAATCGCCTCAGAGGTCACAATTACTGAATCCTCTCACTGAGACTGAGTATCCAGGTCTAATATCAGTATATTCCCACAGTCCTGAATAACCCCATATCCACACTGAGGAACTCTCTTCCCCAAACTGACCCATATTCAACCCAGACATTCCAACAAACGCCTAAGTCATACCACCAACTCCCCACATAACACCACAATTTTCCCAGTTTCTATTAAGTTTAAAATACAACGTCATTCTTACAAGAATCCTGACAATTCTCCCACACATTCCCACAGACTCACAGTATTCACTTGCAAATCACAATCACAAATATTATCACAGACTCCTGATTGGTCCACAAGTGTGTCCCTCTCCATCACTGTCTCGCTCTGTTTATTCTCACGATGCTTCAAAACACAGACACACCTTTTCTTTTAATTTCAGTTGTTCTGCGCCCTTTATCAACAAAGCACTGAATATTGGCTTGTTTTTATATTTATTGTATGCTTGATTCAATACATTTTTCCATTGCCCAGGCAAATATTGAAATAATTAAAAAGATCTTGCCTTGTCATTGTATTTGTCTTGTACAACTGAGAGGTAATTAAAATTATACGTCAAAGTCAAAATCCATAAATATTGGAGAAGACATTTTTGGTTATTCAATCTAAATTTATTCCTCTCCTTCTCACGCATGAGAGCTGATAAGACCTGAATTCCCCCACCGTGCTCCAGGACTGCACAGATTTAAGAGCCTTACTGGCAGACACAAAATCTATATGGCAGGAAAAAGCCAGCCGCCCACAGACCATGGGGTACACCCTCTGCACCTCCTTAATTCAAGCTTTATTCCCTGAGCATCCCCCCTGCTATTTTCTGGAAGCTTCTCTGAACTAACTTAAAGACATAGGCTGCGACCTGCAGGGAGGTGGTCAAGAAGACCAATTTTCAGGGCTTTGTGTGAGTCTTCCTCATTCAGTCTGGTGCAGAATACAGTGGACTGGGGGAGTTGAAGAGTTGAAGAGTGGGAGCAGTGGATTGGGGGAGCTGGGGAGTAGGAGAGTGGGAGCAGTGGACTGGGGGAGTTGGGGAGTAGGAGAGTGGGGGAGTTGGAGAGTTAAAGACTGGGAGCAGTGGATTGGGGGAGTTGAGGAGTAGGAGAGTGGGAGCAGTGGACGGGGGGAGTGGAAGAGTGGAAGAGTGGGGGCAGTGGATTGGGGGAGCTGGGGAGTAGGAGAGTGGGAGCAGTGGACTGGGGGAGTTGGGGAGTAGGTAAGTGGGAGCAGTGGATTGGGGGAGTTGGGGAGTAGGAGAGTGGGAGCAGTGGACTGGGGGAGTTGGGGAGTAGGAGAGTGGGAGCAGTGGATTGGGGGAGTTGGGGAGTAGGAGAGTGGGAGCAGTGGATTGGGGGAGCTGGGGAGTAGGAGAGTGGGAGCAGTGGATTGGGGGAGTTGGGGAGTAGGAGAGTGGGAGCAGTGGACTGGGGGAGTTGGGGAGTAGGAGAGTGGGAGCAGTGGATTGGGGGAGTTGGGGAGTAGGAGAGTGGGAGCAGTGGATTCGGGGAGTTGGGGAGTAGGAGAGTGGGAGTAGTGGACTGGGGGAGTTGGGGAGTAGGAGAGTGGGAGCAGTGGATTGGGGGAGTTGGAGAGTAGGAGAGTGGGAGCAGTGGATTGGGGGAGTTGGGGAGTAGGAGAGTGGGAGCAGTGGACTGGGGGAGTTGAGGATTTGGAGAGTGGAGGCAGTGGACTGGGGGAGTTGGGGAGTAGGAGAGTGGGAGCAGTGGATTGGGGGAGCTGGGGAGTAGGAGAGTGGGAGCAGTGGATTGGGGGAGTTGGGGAGTAGGAGAGTGGAGGCAGTGGACTGGGGGGGTTGGGGAGTAGGAGAGTGGGAGCAGTGGATTGGGGGAGTTGGGGAGTAGGAGAGTGGAGGCAGTGGACTGGGGGAGTTGGGGAGTAGGAGAGTGGTAGCAGTGGATTGGGGGAGTTGGGGAGTAGGAGAGTGGAGGCAGTGGATTGGGGGAGTTGGGGAGTAGGAGAGTGGAGGCAGTGGACTGGGGGAGTTGGGGAGTAGGAGAGTGGGAGCAGTGGATTGGGGGAGTTGGGGAGTAGGAGAGTGGAGGCAGTGGACTGGGGGAGTTGGGGAGTAGGAGAGTGGTAGCAGTGGATTGGGGGAGCTGGGGAGTAGGAGAGTGGGAGCAGTGGATTGGGGGAGTTGGGGAGTAGGAGAGTGGAGGCAGTGGACTGGGGGAGTTGGGGAGTAGGAGAGTGGGAGCAGTGGATTGGGGGAGTTGGGGAGTAGGAGAGTGGAGGCAGTGGACTGGGGGAGTTGGGGAGTAGGAGAGAGGGAGCAGTGGATTGGGGGAGTTGGGGAGTAGGAGAGTGGAGGCAGTGGATTGGGGGAGTTGGGGAGTAGGAGAGTGGAGGCAGTGGACTGGGGGAGTTGGGGAGTAGGAGAGTGGTAGCAGTGGATTGGGGGAGTTGGAGAGTAGGAGAGTGGGAGCAGTGGATTGGGGGAGCTGGGGAGTAGGAGAGTGGGAGCAGTGGATTGGGGGAGTTGGAGAGTAGGAGAGTGGGAGCAGTGGATTGGGGGAGTTGGAGAGTAGGAGAGTGGGAGCAGTGGATTGGGGGAGTTGGGGAGTAGGAGAGTAGGAGCAGTGGATTGGGGGAGCTGGGGAGTAGGAGAGTGGGAGCAGTGGATTGGGGGAGTTGGGGAGTAGGGGAGTAGAAGCAGTGGACTGGGGGAGTTGAGGAGTAGGAGAGTGGGAGCAGTGGACTGGGGGAGTTGGGGAGTAGGAGAGTGGGAGCAGTGGACTGGGGGAGTTGGGGAGTAGGAGAGTGGGGGAGTTGGAGAGTTAAAGACTGGGAGCAGTGGATTGGGGGAGTTGAGGAGTAGGAGAGTGGGAGCAGTGGACTGGGGGAGTTGGGGAGTAGGAGAGTGGGAGCAGTGGATTGGGGGAGTTGGGGAGTAGGAGAGTGGGAGCAGTGGACTGGGGGAGTTGGGGAGTAGGAGAGTGGGAGCAGTGGATTGGGGGAGTTGGGGAGTAGGAGAGTGGGAGCAGTGGACTGGGGGAGTTGGGGAGTAGGAGAGTGGGAGCAGTGGATTGGGGGAGTTGGGGAGTAGGAGAGTGGGAGCAGTGGATTGGGGGAGCTGGGGAGTAGGAGAGTGGGAGCAGTGGATTGGGGGAGTTGGGGAGTAGGAGAGTGGGAGCAGTGGACTGGGGGAGTTGGGGAGTAGGAGAGTGGGAGCAGTGGATTGGGGGAGTTGGGGAGTAGGAGAGTGGGAGCAGTGGATTCGGGGAGTTGGGGAGTAGGAGAGTGGGAGTAGTGGACTGGGGGAGTTGTGGAGTAGGAGAGTGGGAGCAGTGGATTGGGGGAGTTGGAGAGTAGGAGAGTGGGAGCAGTGGATTGGGGGAGTAGGAGAGTAGAAGCAGTGGACTGGGGGAGTTGAGGAGTAGGAGAGTGGGAGCAGTGGACTGGGGGAGTTGGGGAGTAGGAGAGTGGGAGCAGTGGACTGGGGGAGTTGGGGAGTAGGAGAGTGGGAGCAGTGGACTGGGGGAGTTGGGGAGTAGGAGAGTGGGGGAGTTGGAGAGTTAAAGACTGGGAGCAGTGGATTGGGGGAGTTGAGGAGTAGGAGAGTGGGAGCAGTGGACTGGGGGAGTTGGGGAGTAGGAGAGTGGGAGCAGTGGATTGGGGGAGTTGGGGAGTAGGAGAGTGGGAGCAGTGGACTGGGGGAGTTGGGGAGTAGGAGAGTGGGAGCAGTGGATTGGGGGAGTTGGGGAGTAGGAGAGTGGGAGTAGTGGACTGGGGGAGTTGGGGAGTAGGAGAGTGGGAGTAGTGGACTGGGGGAGTTGGGGAGTTGAAGAGTGGGAGCAGTGGATTGGGGGAGCTGGGGAGGAGGAGAGTGGGAGCAGTGGATTGGGGGAGTTGGGGAGTAGGAGAGTGGGAGCAGTGGACTGGGGGAGTTGGGGAGTAGGAGAGTGGGAGTAGTGGACTGGGGGAGTTGGGGAGCTGGGGAGTAGGAGAGTGGGAGCAGTGGATTGGGGGAGTTGGGGAGTAGGAGAGTGGGAGCAGTGGACTGGGGGAGTTGGGGAGTAGGAGAGTGGGAGCAGTGGATTGGGGGAGTTTGGGAGTAGGAGAGTGGAGGCAGTGGACTGGGGGAGTTGGGGAGTAGGAGAGTGGGAGCAGTGGATTGGGGGAGTTGGGGAGTAGGAGAGTGGAGGCAGTGGATTGGGGGAGTTGGGGAGTAGGAGAGTGGGAGCAGTGGATTGGGGGAGTTGGGGAGTAGGAGAGTGGGAGCAGTGGACTGGGGAGTTGGGGAGTAGGAGAGTGGGAGCAGTGGATTGGGGGAGTTGGGGAGTAGGAGAGTGGGAGCAGTGGATTGGGGGAGCTGGGAGTAGGAGAGTGGGAGCAGTGGATTGGGGGAGTTGGGGAGTAGGAGAGTGGGAGCAGTGGACTGGGGGAGTTGGGGAGTAGGAGAGTGGGAGCAGTGGATTGGGGGAGTTGGGGAGTAGGAGAGTGGGAGCAGTGGATTCGGGGAGTTGGGGAGTAGGAGAGTGGGAGTAGTGGACTGGGGGAGTTGGGGAGTAGGAGAGTGGGAGCAGTGGATTGGGGGAGTTGGAGAGTAGGAGAGTGGGAGCAGTGGATTGGGGGAGTTGGGGAGTAGGAGAGTGGGAGCAGTGGACTGGGGGAGTTGAGGATTTGGAGAGTGGAGGCAGTGGACTGGGGGAGTTGGGGAGTAGGAGAGTGGGAGCAGTGGATTGGGGGAGCTGGGGAGTAGGAGAGTGGGAGCAGTGGATTGGGGAGTTGGGGAGTAGGAGAGTGGAGGCAGTGGACTGGGGGGGTTGGGGAGTAGGAGAGTGGGAGCAGTGGATTGGGGGAGTTGGGGAGTAGGAGAGTGGAGGCAGTGGACTGGGGGAGTTGGGGAGTAGGAGAGTGGTAGCAGTGGATTGGGGGAGTTGGGGAGTAGGAGAGTGGAGGCAGTGGATTGGGGGAGTTGGGGAGTAGGAGAGTGGAGGCAGTGGACTGGGGGAGTTGGGGAGTAGGAGAGTGGGAGCAGTGGATTGGGGGAGTTGGGGAGTAGGAGAGTGGAGGCAGTGGACTGGGGGAGTTGGGGAGTAGGAGAGTGGTAGCAGTGGATTGGGGGAGCTGGGGAGTAGGAGAGTGGGAGCAGTGGATTGGGGGAGTTGGGGAGTAGGAGAGTGGAGGCAGTGGACTGGGGGAGTTGGGGAGTAGGAGAGTGGGAGCAGTGGATTGGGGGAGTTGGGGAGTAGGAGAGTGGAGGCAGTGGACTGGGGGAGTTGGGGAGTAGGAGAGAGGGAGCAGTGGATTGGGGGAGTTGGGGAGTAGGAGAGTGGAGGCAGTGGATTGGGGGAGTTGGGGAGTAGGAGAGTGGAGGCAGTGGACTGGGGGAGTTGGGGAGTAGGAGAGTGGTAGCAGTGGATTGGGGGAGTTGGAGAGTAGGAGAGTGGGAGCAGTGGATTGGGGGAGCTGGGGAGTAGGAGAGTGGGAGCAGTGGATTGGGGGAGTTGGAGAGTAGGAGAGTGGGAGCAGTGGATTGGGGGAGTTGGAGAGTAGGAGAGTGGGAGCAGTGGATTGGGGGAGTTGGGGAGTAGGAGAGTAGGAGCAGTGGATTGGGGGAGCTGGGGAGTAGGAGAGTGGGAGCAGTGGATTGGGGGAGTTGGGGAGTAGGGGAGTAGAAGCAGTGGACTGGGGGAGTTGAGGAGTAGGAGAGTGGGAGCAGTGGACTGGGGGAGTTGGGGAGTAGGAGAGTGGGAGCAGTGGACTGGGGGAGTTGGGGAGTAGGAGAGTGGGGGAGTTGGAGAGTTAAAGACTGGGAGCAGTGGATTGGGGGAGTTGAGGAGTAGGAGAGTGGGAGCAGTGGACTGGGGGAGTTGGGGAGTAGGAGAGTGGGAGCAGTGGATTGGGGGAGTTGGGGAGTAGGAGAGTGGGAGCAGTGGACTGGGGGAGTTGGGGAGTAGGAGAGTGGGAGCAGTGGATTGGGGGAGTTGGGGAGTAGGAGAGTGGGAGCAGTGGACTGGGGGAGTTGGGGAGTAGGAGAGTGGGAGCAGTGGATTGGGGGAGTTGGGGAGTAGGAGAGTGGGAGCAGTGGATTGGGGGAGCTGGGGAGTAGGAGAGTGGGAGCAGTGGATTGGGGGAGTTGGGGAGTAGGAGAGTGGGAGCAGTGGACTGGGGGAGTTGGGGAGTAGGAGAGTGGGAGCAGTGGATTGGGGGAGTTGGGGAGTAGGAGAGTGGGAGCAGTGGATTCGGGGAGTTGGGGAGTAGGAGAGTGGGAGTAGTGGACTGGGGGAGTTGTGGAGTAGGAGAGTGGGAGCAGTGGATTGGGGGAGTTGGAGAGTAGGAGAGTGGGAGCAGTGGATTGGGGGAGTAGGAGAGTAGAAGCAGTGGACTGGGGGAGTTGAGGAGTAGGAGAGTGGGAGCAGTGGACTGGGGGAGTTGGGGAGTAGGAGAGTGGGAGCAGTGGACTGGGGGAGTTGGGGAGTAGGAGAGTGGGAGCAGTGGACTGGGGGAGTTGGGGAGTAGGAGAGTGGGGGAGTTGGAGAGTTAAAGACTGGGAGCAGTGGATTGGGGGAGTTGAGGAGTAGGAGAGTGGGAGCAGTGGACTGGGGGAGTTGGGGAGTAGGAGAGTGGGAGCAGTGGATTGGGGGAGTTGGGGAGTAGGAGAGTGGGAGCAGTGGACTGGGGGAGTTGGGGAGTAGGAGAGTGGGAGCAGTGGATTGGGGGAGTTGGGGAGTAGGAGAGTGGGAGCAGTGGACTGGGGGAGTTGGGGAGTAGGAGAGTGGGAGCAGTGGATTGGGGGAGTTGGGGAGTAGGAGAGTGGGAGCAGTGGATTGGGGGAGCTGGGGAGTAGGAGAGTGGGAGCAGTGGATTGGGGGAGTTGGGGAGTAGGAGAGTGGGAGCAGTGGACTGGGGGAGTTGGGGAGTAGGAGAGTGGGAGTAGTGGACTGGGGGAGTTGGGGAGCTGGGGAGTAGGAGAGTGGGAGCAGTGGATTGGGGGAGTTGGGGAGTAGGAGAGTGGAGGCAGTGGACTGGGGGAGTTGGGGAGTAGGAGAGTGGGAGCAGTGGATTGGGGGAGTTGGGGAGTAGGAGAGTGGAGGCAGTGGACTGGGGGAGTTGGGGAGTAGGAGAGTGGGAGCAGTGGATTGGGGGAGTTGGGGAGTAGGAGAGTGGAGGCAGTGGATTGGGGGAGTTGGGGAGTAGGAGAGTGGAGGCAGTGGACTGGGGGAGTAGGAGAGTGGGAGCAGTGGATTGGGGGAGTTGGAGAGTAGGAGAGTGGGAGCAGTGGATTGGGGGAGTTGGAGAGTAGGAGAGTGGGAGCAGTGGATTGGGGGAGTTGGGGAGTAGGAGAGTGGTAGCAGTGGATTGGGGGAGTTGGAGAGTAGGAGAGTGGGAGCAGTGGATTGGGGGAGCTGGGGAGTAGGAGAGTGGGAGCAGTGGATTGGGGGAGTTGGAGAGTAGGAGAGTGGGAGCAGTGGATTGGGGGAGTTGGAGAGTAGGAGAGTGGGAGCAGTGGATTGGGGGAGTTGGGGAGTAGGAGAGTAGGAGCAGTGGATTGGGGGAGCTGGGGAGTAGGAGAGTGGGAGCAGTGGATTGGGGGAGTTGGGGAGTAGGAGAGTAGAAGCAGTGGACTGGGGGAGTTGAGGAGTAGGAGAGTGGGAGCAGTGGACTGGGGGAGTTGGGGAGTAGGAGAGTGGGAGCAGTGGACTGGGGGAGTTGGGGAGTAGGAGAGTGGGAGCAGTGGACTGGGGGAGTTGGGGAGTAGGAGAGTGGGGGAGTTGGAGGGTTAAAGACTGGGAGCAGTGGATTGGGGGAGTTGAGGAGTAGGAGAGTGGGAGCAGTGGACTGGGGGAGTTGGGGAGTAGGAGAGTGGGAGCAGTGGATTGGGGGAGTTGGGGAGTAGGAGAGTGGGAGCAGTGGACTGGGGGAGTTGGGGAGTAGGAGAGTGGGAGCAGTGGATTGGGGGAGTTGGGGAGTAGGAGAGTGGGAGCAGTGGACTGGGGGAGTTGGGGAGTAGGAGAGTGGGAGCAGTGGATGGGGGGAGTTGGGGAGTAGGAGAGTGGGAGCAGTGGATTGGGGGAGCTGGGGAGTAGGAGAGTGGGAGCAGTGGATTGGGGGAGTTGGGGAGTAGGAGAGTGGGAGCAGTGGACTGGGGGAGTTGGGGAGTAGGAGAGTGGGAGCAGTGGATTGGGGGAGTTGGGGAGTAGGAGAGTGGGAGCAGTGGATTCGGGGAGTTGGGGAGTAGGAGAGTGGGAGTAGTGGACTGGGGGAGTTGGGGAGTAGGAGAGTGGGAGCAGTGGATTGGGGGAGTTGGAGAGTAGGAGAGTGGGAGCAGTGGATTGGGGGAGTTGGGGAGTAGGAGAGTGGGAGCAGTGGACTGGGGGAGTTGAGGATTTGGAGAGTGGAGGCAGTGGACTGGGGGAGTTGGGGAGTAGGAGAGTGGGAGCAGTGGATTGGGGGAGCTGGGGAGTAGGAGAGTGGGAGCAGTGGATTGGGGGAGTTGGGGAGTAGGAGAGTGGAGGCAGTGGACTGGGGGAGTTGGGGAGTAGGAGAGTGGGAGCAGTGGATTGGGGGAGTTGGGGAGTAGGAGAGTGGAGGCAGTGGACTGGGGGAGTTGGGGAGTAGGAGAGTGGTAGCAGTGGATTGGGGGAGTTGGGGAGTAGGAGAGTGGAGGCAGTGGATTGGGGGAGTTGGGGAGTAGGAGAGTGGAGGCAGTGGACTGGGGGAGTTGGGGAGTAGGAGAGTGGGAGCAGTGGATTGGGGGAGTTGGGGAGTAGGAGAGTGGAGGCAGTGGACTGGGGGAGTTGGGGAGTAGGAGAGTGGTAGCAGTGGATTGGGGGAGCTGGGGAGTAGGAGAGTGGGAGCAGTGGATTGGGGGAGTTGGGGAGTAGGAGAGTGGAGGCAGTGGACTGGGGGAGTTGGGGAGTAGGAGAGTGGGAGCAGTGGATTGGGGGAGTTGGGGAGTAGGAGAGTGGAGGCAGTGGACTGGGGGAGTTGGGGAGTAGGAGAGTGGGAGCAGTGGATTGGGGGAGTTGGGGAGTAGGAGAGTGGAGGCAGTGGATTGGGGGAGTTGGGGAGTAGGAGAGTGGAGGCAGTGGACTGGGGGAGTTGGGGAGTAGGAGAGTGGTAGCAGTGGATTGGGGGAGTTGGAGAGTAGGAGAGTGGGAGCAGTGGATTGGGGGAGCTGGGGAGTAGGAGAGTGGGAGCAGTGGATTGGGGGAGTTGGAGAGTAGGAGAGTGGGAGCAGTGGATTGGGGGAGTTGGAGAGTAGGAGAGTGGGAGCAGTGGACTGGGGGAGTTGGGGAGTTGAAGACTGGGAGCAGTGGATTGGGGGAGCTGGGGAGTAGGAGAGTGGGAGCAGTGGATTGGGGGAGTTGGGGAGTAGGAGAGTCTTGTTTTCGAGGAGAACTGAGGTACAATGCTCAACATTTTACACACTAGAAACCACAAAATATAGATCAACCAACCTATCGGTTTGGGGAATATTAATCAGTGCCGATGGGGGAGGGTGGCGGGGAAGAGTCTTGTTTCCCAGTAAAAATGAAATAAAATGCTCAACATTTCACACCCGCGGAACCAGGAACTAGGGGTAGAGCGATGAATCGGTTTGGTAGATTTAATAGGAGCCATCTACTCCTTACAAACTATCAGTATCAGAGGAAATGAACTGTGCGACCTCTACCAGTCATGCGGGGACACAGATCTCAATTTTGCATGGATGCAAAGTAAAGGCAATTCCATCCTGTACCTGAGACAATTTATGTGTAAAAAAATTTATATGAGACATCTTTATTCACAAATTATGAACATGATCAGGTTATTGGTTAAGTCCCAGATTTACATATTTGTGGCAGGCTCAAGCAGGGCCCAGGTGGTGGATTGAACCCCAGACTCCTGGGTGAGAGTCATGCGCTGACCACATCTCCAAAAACCCAGGCTCGTTGGCAGGGTAGCCAGGGCGTGTACTTTTTAGGAGGGTTTTTTAGTGACAGGACTCATCATCTGTCACATCTCTCGCCCTCTTTCGGGAGCGCCTCCCCACACTCCACGCATTATTTATGCTGCCATCTACTGGGATTCCCAGAAACCTGCCGATTACCCCAGAATGTGGCAGTCAAAGGAGGGCCCAGGCTGCCGGATAATAGTCACACGCACTGACCTATTGCTGAAGAGCTTGGCTCCTGGGCAGTGTGGTCAGCACGTGTGACTCTTACGTGGGAGTCTGGGGTTCAAAGCCCCGCCTAGGCCTACCTTTGGCCTGCCACATATTCATCCAGGAATTTATTATTTAGAGTATGATCTTAAAAGATCCAGATCAAGTATTATTACTTTGATTTTGATATCCAGTTCAACATTTATCTAAGTAGCTTCTAATAGGGTCGAAGATTATTCATTTCTGACAGGGCTGTTTTTATTTTTTTCCCTCAGTGGGATGGGAGGAGGGTGATATCGACTGATCGATTGGCGATTGGCGTTTTCCTGCTCCGCACTATTGTTATAATGTCAGTCTTTAAAATCGACTGATAGTTGAACTGAACCGAACATGAGGCTGCCATTAACCCCTCATCCTTCTCCTGGGTACATCCCTCGTTCTCACATTCTCAATCTCTTCTCCAGTTTCGATGCAGTTCAAAAAGTATGTTACAGAAAAGAACATTAAAAATGGGAAACTTTACCCTTTACAAATGATTGATTAATAATATGATCACTCTCCTCTCTCTCGCAGTATAGTCCGTGTCTCTTCTCACTCTGCCCTCCCTCCCTTCTTCCGTCTCAGATCCATAAGCCCCAACATCCCCCTCTCCACAGCCCTCTCTCCGCTCAAACAGAGGATGAGACAGGATTGTGGGATGGAGGATATGCCGCCATTATTTTGATCTGGGATAAAACTGGGTTTTGTCGAAGGGAATCGGAGGGATGACAGAACCTTCATTTACTCCTCACACTCGGGCAGGTGCACCACAGTATGGCTTCCGTCGCAGACTGGAGCAACACTGACCCCTCAGCAACTCCTTACACTGCCATCACCTCACAGAACTGCCATCACAAAACCAGGCGACGGAACAGGAGTGACATCTCTCCAACTCTCCAACTATTACTCCATCTATTCATCCTGCTATCCCGCCGTTTCAAGTACTAAAGGCCAGAATCAGGCAAATAGAGTCACTTCATTTTCTATTTTTCAAACTCTTCCCCTGTCTCTCTATTCCTCCGTCTCAAGATCCACAGATCCCTCCATCTGTCAGTCCTGAAATGAATTCTAATGGATTCTCATCCTTCCACAACAGGCCAGGACTCTGGCAGGTCAGGGAGAGAGTAGCACCTGTGAGCTGGAACCTCTCTGCAGGCCGTAATTCAGGCAGATAATGTGTTTCATCTGTTCAAGTGCTCCTCCGCAAAATTAGATTTAAAAAAAACCAAGTGGTTCTGCAAAAAGAGATTTAATTGATCGACCGGCAAACAATTGATTATTCTTCAGTGGAAAGACAGATAGTAACTTTTATATCCTATTTAGGCACTGCAATAAGTTTAAGCAGTAAATCTGATCAGACCTTCCTCCATTAGACAAGGACAGAAACCCACACCTGCACTCACCAAAACACGACAGGATGGGGAGAGAGTGTGATCGAGAGACGGAGAAATGGTGGGAGCAAGTGAAAGAGAGAAAGGGGGGAAGATAGGATAAAGAGAACAGGAGACGGAATGAGAGAGGGAAGGAGGGAGAGAAAGTCAGTGACAGGAGGGAGAGAGAGACGGAGAATGATAAATAAGAGGATATTCATACTAGCTGAAGGGCATTGGCCGTTGCCATGGAAACAAAAGACAGTTCCAAGGCGCCATAACACAGTCCTCTGGAGCGCTACCCCAGGGTCAGACACAGAATGTCAAAGGCAATAGGTTTTATGCAAATAAATTCTGAAATAAGTCCTTTAGCAGATATGAGAAATTGAAGAGCGCCCCTCACTTACAGCATGTCTACACAGACAGGTGAGGAGTCTGGGGCACAAATGAGTTTGCAGGAGAAGCTCTGAATTCTCAACAACCGCATCTGACATTTAATGCCTTCACTCGATGACACAGTGTCAAAAACACAGAGACAATAAGGCTGACACAATACATACCGGCGACCGTATCTGCAACGCGACACCTTCTCCATATGACAGCATCTAATATCTATCCTGAATCTTCAGTATATCAGGCATATAATGAGCAATGATTCGTTTGTTTTATGTGCCTGCTTGCTTGGTGTATAACAGTTTTATTGCCTATTGACAAAACTGGCAAAACAGTCAAAATATTAGCAGTATAAAAATATCAATGAAGACCTGATTCCATCTGCACAACCCTTCTCATGTGAGGCACTTTCCAGACCTGAAGCACCGGCCAACACCTTCAACCACAGAGAAAATGCAGTGTTAACCCAGCAACCAGCCCGCATTTATTCTCTAAATCCTGCAGTTTTGCAGGCAATATCAAGGTGTTTTCTCTGGTCCTTGGGGTCTCCGCAGCAGAGGCGGCTGTTGTAGTCTATCGCTTTAAAAATCAATCATCCGTGAGAGTAATTCCCAGGCCTTACTGAACATGGCAGCTCAAAGGCAGCATCGCAGGAGGAGAGAGAGTCTCCTGCACCTCGCTGGAAGATACGAGCCTTTGAGCGAAGGAAAGGGCAGCTGATAATGGATAATACCAGGACACCTGGGAATGTTCCCATTATATTCCCATTCCGATGCAAGGCCATCATTAATAAAGACAGGAGAAACTGCCACAGAAACATATTTTTCCTCATGAAAAGGTCCTGTCAGACAATATTTCAAGCCACTGCATACAGAAATACTGTTCGCACGCTGCACGTCCAGATGTAAAATCAATTTTATGGAGCGCTTGAGTTAGTAATATTTTAGGAGCTTCAAAAATGTTCATATTCTGTTAAAAAACACAAGCTTTCAAAGATTTGTTGAGCGCTGTTAAGTACGTTTTCCCTCAAAATTCACCTGACCTTGGACAAAGGCAAGTATTTGAAGCTAAAAATTAACCAACAGAGTTAAAATAACATTAATAAAATAACTTTAATTTCACTTTCAACATTGTAGGAAAGTGATGGCAGTGACTATTTTGGGCAGTTCTGAAAATCAAACAGCATCACTGTTTATGACCCTCCTAAATCTGCAGTACAGTTCAAGGATAACACCATTTATTTTATAGCACTACCAACACATACCAATAGTGGCAATACCTTTTCATGCAGCATTCCAAAAAATATTAATAAATAATAGTAATCCTGGAAGCAAAAAATACAAACAATCGTTTGCAACAGGCTATCACACACAGAGGTAATTTACAACAGTTTCACAGGCCCTACTTTGTACCAGTGGAGTCCACCTCCTCAGTGGTCTCTACTGAATCTAACAGCCCAGAGGAGACTGACTTTGAAGAATCCCAGTTCCACCACTAAGAGACCAGTTTTTGAAACACATAGTTCAAAATTCCTGCTTTTTTCTACATCAAAAACTTTGCTCCATACAGTTCACACCCGCCATCTCTGAGTGGGAGCCTTGCGCCCTCCCAAAGCCATGCTCAAACTCTCCCCCACTCTCATCCTCACGGGACAAACTTTTTACATTTTTACATCTTTTTACATTTATCTCTGTTTGCAGGCCAATCAGAGTAGAGCTCATTATCATAAAGGGGACACCCACTCAGGGCAGCCTGTTCTTGAGAGGGAAGCGAATAAGAGGCTGGGAAGTGCCCAGAAATTCAGGATCTTCATGGGGATTTTCAAAAGTGTAAATGAAACTCCCTTTTGGACGCCCAATTATACAATGACTTGAAACAACAGCATAGTACTATTAAAAACTTTTTTTTGACTGGCAAACTTTATTAACTCATTGTAATTTAATTTAAGTTCTACCTGAAAATTTAGGCTGAAACCCATCAGGTGTCGGCATGATCAGGTATTATATGAGAGAGGCAGAGCCCATTAGAGTGTCACTCATACCCCTTTTCCATCGAAAAGAACCTGGTGCCAGTACTGTGCTGCTGCTGGTGCGAGTGCTTATTGGTTCAGCCCGGCCACCTCCTCAGAACCTGTTTGGTTTTCCACCGCCGAGGAGCCAAATCAGAGCCACGTAATTACGTCACTGTAATTTAAAACCAGCTGATCGGGAGAAAAATGAAGGTTGTTAGAGATCTGCGTCTCTCTCTGCAGCGCTCACTTAACATCTGGCAATACAGAAATACAGTAGGTTATGGACTGCGGTAAACGACAAATAAAAAAAGTAAAACTGAAATAAAGCTTGTGTTACTACGTTCAGAAATACTATTATTGTCATTGAGGTTTTATCGTTTTTAGAGGGGAAAAGGAACATAGCTGGTTAGATTGTTATGATGTTGTACTGGATTAAGATCAGAAATTTAAAAAGCAGCAATATTAGGCGCATACCGTGTCTTGCATTGCTGTGTGTGCATGTTAAAAATACCGAAACCTTGTGCAGAAATAGGGTGTAATAATAGGAACGCGCTATTTATCTTTTCTTTTCCCAAGGAAGCAGACAGGTAATAAATAAACGAGTACCTGTTGTATTTCATCCCAGCTTTGTAACTTTGAACGATCTGATGTAGTTTCGTTTTGAAATGACATTCCAGCTCGCTAATGGCAATAACAGTAATTTGCGAATGCCAGCTGGCCAGCTAAGTCATATTCTTAATGCTTATTATAGACGTAAGTGGCGCAGAAAGTAAAATGAAATAGAAACACATCATACAGATATAAGACATATGCTTATAAATCCCAACATTTACTGCGAGCAGAACTCTCAAAATACTTCCGCGACCGCGCTGGTCATGATGGTGAACTCCACCCCACATAATCAGTACTTGCTCTGGACCAGCAAGGAGTTGGTGCTGCTCTGGCACCGGTTTTAAGAGCCTGGAGCTGGTGCTTAGGCTGTGGAAAACGAAAGAACCGGCGCTAAGTCAGGCTCTGGCTCCGAACCAGCACCAGAACCAGCTCAGTGGAAAAGGGCGTAATGCAGTGGAGGGAAATGCATGGGGGGGGAGATAAGGGAATTTGGGGAGACGCCGTCGAGAGCTCAACTAGACATAGATGAGAAAGGTCCTCAGCACACTATTAAATATAACTAACCAGCAGGTCCAGTGGTGTGCTGGAGGGTGCACACCAGTATAAGGAGTGTATCCGCTTCTTTCTGTCAGTACACAGTATACCCACCACTCAGCTAAAACATCCATCCATCCATCCATCCATTTTCAACCGCTTATCCGGGGCCGGGTCACGGGGGTAGCAGTCTAAGTAGGGATTCCCAGACTTCCCTCTCCCCGGACACTTCCTCCAGTTCTTCCGGGGGTATCCCGAGGCGTTCCCAGGCCAGCCGAGAGACATAGTCCCTCCAGCGTGTCCTGGGTCTTCCCCGAGGCCTCCTCCCGGTGGGGCATGCCCGGAACACCTTCCCAGGAAGGCGTCCAGGGGGCATCCGATAAAGATGCCCGAGCCACCTCAGCTGGCCCCTCTCGACGTGGAGGAGCAGCGGCTCTACTCTGAGCTCCTCCCGGGTGACAGAGCTCCTCACCCTATCTCTAAGGGAGCGGCCCGCCACCCTGCGGAGGAAACCCATTTCAGCCGCTTGTACCCGAGATCTCGTTCTTTCGGTCATGACCCAGAGTTCATGGCCATAGGTGAGGGTAGGAACGTAGATTGACTGGTAAATCGAGAGCTTTGCCTTTCGGCTCAGCTCCTTCTTCACCACGACAGATCGGTACAACGACCGCATTACTGCTGCCGCTGCACCGATCCGTCTGTCAATCTCACGCTCCATCCTTCCCTCACTCGTGAACAAGACCCCAAGATACTTGAACACCTCCACTTGAGGCAAGAACTCTCCTCCAACCCAGAGGGAACATATCACCTTTTTCCGGTCGAGAACCATGGCCTCGGACTTGGAGGTGCTGATTCTCATCCCAGCCGCTTCACACTCGGCTGCAAACCGCCCCAGTGCATGCTGAAGGTCCTGATTCGAAGGAGCCAACAGGACAACATCATCCGCAAAAAGCAGGGATGAGATCCTGTGGTCCCCAAACCGGACTCCCTCCGCCCCCTGGCTGCGCCTAGAAATTCTGTCCATAAAAATAATGAACAGAACCGGTGACAAAGGGCAGCCCTGCCGGAGTCCAACATGCACCGGGAACAGGTCTGACTTACTGCCGGCAATGCGAACCAAGCTCCTGCTCCGGTCATACAGAGACCGCACGGCCCTTAGTAGAGGGCCCCGGACTCCATACTCCCGAAGCACCTCCCACAGAATGCCACGAGGGACACGGTCGAATGCCTTCTCCAAGTCCACAAAACACATGTGAACAGGTTGGGCAAACTCCCATGCACCCTCAAGCACCCTGCGGAGGGTATAGAGCTGGTCCAGTGTTCCACGACCAGGACGAAAACCGCATTGTTCCTCCTGAATCCGAGGTTCGACTATCGGCCGGATTCTCCTCTCCAGCACCCTGGAATAGACTTTACCCGGGAGGCTGAGAAGTGTGATCCTTCTATAGTTGGAGCACACCCTCCGGTCCCCCTTTTTAAATAGTGGAACCACCACCCCGGTCTGCCAATCCAGAGGCACTGTCCCCGACTGCCACGCGATGCTGCAGAGGCGTGTCAACCAAGACAGCCCTACTACATCCAGAGACTTGAGGTTCTCAGGGCGGATCTCATCCACCCCCGGTGCCTTGCCACCGAGGAGCTGCCGAACTACCTCAGTGACTTCAGCCCGAGTGATGGATGAGTCAGCCTCTGAGTCCCCAGCCTCTGCTTCCTCTACGGAAGGCGTAACAGCGGGATTGAGGAGGTCCTCGAAGTATTCCTTCCACCGGCCGACAATATCCCCAGTCGAAGTCAACAGTTCCCCACCTCCACTGTAAACAGTGTTGGCAGGGTACTGCTTTCCCCTCCTGAGGCGCCGAACGGTTTGCCAGAATTTCTTCGGGGCCGACCGATAGTCCTCCTCCATGGCCTCCCCAAACTTTTCCCATACCCAAGTTTTTGCTTCCGCCACTGCCCGGGCCGCAGCACGCTTAGCCTGCCGGTACCGGTCAGCTGCCTCAGGCGTCCCGCAAGCTAAAACAAAATTGAAATAAATACAAGAATGAACCCATTTCCTCTTCAACGATCTAACAGTTAGAATGTACCCACTGCACCAAGGTCGACTGTGCAAAGCATTACTGTCAAAAGTCTAATATGTGTTTGTGTATGCATATGATTTTGTATGTGTTTGTGTGTGTGTGTGTGTGTGTGTGTGTGTGTGTATGTGTGTGTGCGTGTGTGTGTGTGTGTGTGTACACATGGGCATGTGTGAAAGTCTCTTCCATAGACTGACTTTTTCTTTATTTATTTTTAGCTCTGAGCACCGTCTCCTCTCGTTCCGATCACACTAAAACAATTAGATCTTTCTTGGTCTTTAAAAAACTCCCTCGGCCCGACACTACCTTCTCTTTTGCTTAGGAGTTGCTTGCAGCCCTAGTTGCTTTGATTTGACAATGGAGCAAGGCTGACGTTTACTACCTGTGTGTGTGTGTGTGTGTGTGTGTGTGTGTGCGCGAGCAGAATTCAAGAGACTAACGATCTAAATAAAGTCGAAGCCTGAATATTCCTTGTTTACTGGCCTCATCGCAAAATTAAGGAAAAGACTTATAGCTGTCATCTATTTTAAAATGTTTAGCACAAAGTGTTGGCACCAGAGATGTCAGTAATTTTGAGACTTACCATTTACACAAAAAAATGTTATAATGAAATAAAAACTAAAGAGACATGAGAATAAATTCAATAAAAGTATATAATATGTTTGGGCGGCATGCAGTTGCCTCACATCAAGAAGGTTGTGGATTGAAATCTGGCCTGGGGTCGTTCGGTCAGGGGTTTACCGCTCTGCCTGGCTTCCTCCCACAGCCCAGAAACATGCATTCCAGGTTAATGAGAAATTATAATTTGGCCGTAAGTACGCGACTGAATGTGCGATATGTGAGCTGTCCAGGGTGTGTCCCAGCCTTTCACCCAAAGTTCGCTAAGACAGGCTCCAGCTCCACCGCAACTCTGATAAGAAAGAAGCACTTTAGATGATGGATGGATGGTTGTTGTTTTTCATACGCAGCCTTCTATCATCATTTTTGCCAGCGTTGCCAATAATTGTGCACCTGACAGAGCTTGTACAGCTCTTACATGAATTATGCACCGCATAAAAATAAGCATGACATTAACATTTTTAGGAGCTCATGGCTGTGGCATATGGCAGCAGAGCAGGCTAACGCTGCGCTGCATCACACGATGCGAGTGACGCTAGCGCCGAGCACAGCATGCTTCCTGACATTAACTGAATGCTCCACGGCCAAGGAGAGATTATCAATAGAGGTAAAATGCATGTTGAACACGGTTCCCTCCACGCATGCTATTTTAATCTGTGGCATTTAGGTGAAGCAGTCTTATGGGGACTCTGAATTATAGTCTGCGCTTCCAATATTATTAGCTTTGAGATATAAAGTCCCATATCTGAAAATGTTGCGCACTGCGCCAGTGCTTATAAATACTTAAAAAGGTGCTAAAAAGAACATTCTCGTGTGTACATGTCTAATTTTGAAAAAAAAAAAAATAATAATAATAAAAAAATAATAATAAATAAATAAATAAAAACATACAATCATATGAATGGTAAAATTAGCTTTAACACAACTGCGCAGGAGTGCATATGAGCACAAACCCAATTAGGAAGCGATACACACTCTGTCATGGTAAATTACTCTCAGCCAGTGTTTATTGAACATTTTGCAGAGCGTAATCCTATAATTCTTGGCTCTTTATTACTCAACCATCCAGCTACACATAAAATGGAAAGTATTATTTCCAGAAGGTATGTCGTATATTCTGCAGCCATGGAGACAGTCAAGCAGTGAAAATACTGAATATTAAATGGAATTAAAGCGAGGAGAGGAAATAGCTGTCAGGTCTAAAAATGGAGCGTTAACTGCTCCCATAAGCACCCTAAATGAATAGTGGCAAATAAACATTACACCCCCACCCCAATTTAAATGGGGAAAAAAATGAAAAAGGCCCGCAAATAAAAAGACCTCTCATTTCAAAATGCTAAAAATGAGACCCCAGGGAAATATTTTAAAATTTAAATTCTGCCCCCTCGTGTTTCTGGATGATTATCTCACTAATCTGAATTTTAATGAGTTTGAGTCAATATATTAGATGGAACCGAACTGAAGTTATGTTGGTAGCCAGTGTGTCTCGTGGCTTTTAAGCGCTGATTGATAGAAATAATTATGTATTCAACCCACAGAATGTGCTCTTTTTTGCTGTTTTTATGAGTTGAGAACCTGAATTATAGAGGGTGGATTACCGAGTGCGCAGTAATGAGCAGTTTGAAATTCTCTTTATGCAAACTTTGCTGCTGGGGAAGAGAACTTCTTCTGTAGTGATCGATGGAGGACATTCAGAGTCTGCACATGTTAGAGTTGCAAAGTGGTCATGAAGTGAAGGTTTTCAATGAGTTTCTTTAACCCAATGACTCCTGAATTCGGTCCTGGGGCCTCCCTTTGTGTACTGGTTTCTCATCCAATCTAATTGCAATGTAGGATTTTGATAATCTGTAAAAATGTCTTTTAATTAAGCACATTTCACATTGAAGCAGTTCATTTTCCATCGTCAGCTCCATTTTGACAGAAATATCCATGAAAAATGAAAGACCTTCAACATATTGTGTTTATTTTTCTATATTGCAGCCAATTTCCAGTTACAACATTTTACACCAAATTAGACACTGAGAAAATCAGTAACTCCAAATTAGGTTTTTGAACACAGGTGTTTAGTGCTCTTACATAACTATTTGCTTGGAAATGAAGACAGGACATGACACAAAGCAGGGATGACTCTATCATTTGCTTCAAATAAATTGCTAGTTTCACTGGCCATGTGTCCATGGTTTTGCCAATTATTTGTTTACATTGATTGTTTTTCTCGCTCTTTTTAAGCAGTTACACTGTGGGTATAGAATTTTTATTCTTCATGGCATTGATGCAGACATCTGCCAAAAAGAGGTTTTAGAGGATAAATAACTGCTCTAAATACAAATGCACCTAATTAAAAGAAATTAACAGCTTGTTAAAATCCCACAAGTGCAACTGTAGTTTTTACAAAAGCTTTAACCCATAATTTCAAAAATGATCTGAATCTTCCAGCTGAAGACTAGCACCAATCAGCAAATCCATGTGTCTGAATCAAAATGCTGAAGATGGTCTCAACTGGGTATCCTGGATTTGCAACTTCTATTCTATTCTGTTTTATTCTAGTCCACTCTTTTTTTTAATTCTATGACATTGTATTCTAGTATGTGCTTCACCTCAAAACATTCTTAACAGAATTTCAGAACAGTTAATACAGGCGGATTGTGGTTGTCAAATGTCATGCAGCAAGTTTATGTGTGTGTGTGTGTGTGTGTGTGCACGCACGTGTGTGTGTGTGTGTGTGTGTGTGTGTGCACGTGTGTGTGTGTGTGTGTGTGTGTGTGTGTGTGTATGTGTGTGTGCACGTGTGTGTGTGTGTGTGTTTAGTCGTATTAAAGGGCCCTCAAGTGATCTGAATAGGAGATCAATAGTCCCTCCCTCTGCCACACCGTTCTGACGCATCTCCACAGGGTGATTTACCTCCATACGCTGGGATGAATATTTGAGTGTTTTGGTCCCAGATCCATAAATCAGTCGCCTTTTTATCCGATAACACGTCCGCAGTCTATGCTCCCTATCACAGGATTTCCAAAAATATGCTTTGAAGCAAATTAACAACTCAAGTGACCTTCAAGCACCTAAAAAAAGCGCAACCTGTTATTTTGTGCTGCCAACAATGCAACATTTATACCCGATCCCAAATACTCTTAACGATTTTTCTAAGTTAATTGGGTATACAATCACATAGACTTACCAGTACATCAAGCAAATATGCATGTTTTTGTTTCTTTGTTGGCATGGCAGCCAATATGGATGGAAAAAAAATAATAGCATCACTTCTGACCAAGTGCATAAAAAATCCTGGTATCAGATTGGCACTCGCACCCAGTATCCTATGGAACACACTGACAGCGATGACCTCACACATGTCGCAGTTCCTACAACTAAGAGTCAGTGCTGAAGGACAGCATCACCCTGACAAGTTTTTGGAAGTAGGGATAAAGTTCAGTGGTTTTTGCTCCGAGCACAAAAAGATAACTTTTGATCGCAAAATATTTTCAGAGTTGCAGAACCTAATTTTGATATATATTTCATAGAGTAAAGAAAAAACTCAGGCACATGGTCTTCTCACTTGAAATAATTATCAGTTGACGTGTCGGTCAACATACCCTCCTCAAGCCAACAAAACTTTTGTTGTCTTGAGGAAGGTTGGCGAGGCCCAAGCTCCAGCCCAACTACCACCAGGCAATGCCCAGGCTCCAGCCCAGAAACTGCAAGGCAAGGCCCAGGGTCTAGCCCAGCTATCATCATCCTAGGCCCAGGCTCCAGCTCAGCTACAACCTCGCTAGGCCCAGGCTCCAGCCCATCTACAACACTGCTAAGCCCAGGCTCCAGCCCAACTACAATCAAGCGAGGCTCAGGCTCCGGCCCAGACACCATCACGGAAGGGCCAGGCTCCAGTTCAGCTACGACCTCGCTAGGCCCAGGCTCCAGCTTATCTACCACCCGGCTAAGCCCAGGCTCCAGCCCAGCTACCGTCAGGCAAGGCCCAGACTCAAGCCCAGCCACCACCAGGCAAGGCCCAGCCATCACCAAGTCAGCCTCAGGTTCCAGCCCACTTACCACCAGGCCAGCCCCAGGCAATATGAATCCAGTTTTTAAAAAACATCGAACCATAAGAATTTTTCAAACTTTAAATAATGCAAGGACAAATCGGGACCCTAACTTTAAACAGGAGCCATCTGGCAATGGCATATCCCCCCAGCCCCCGAAGGCACATCTAGACATCATGGTCAACATGTCTGTGAAGTTTCGTGTAGATCGAATGTATAGTTCCAAGATATGGCCCGGACAAGGTATGATTACAGACGGATGGATGGACTGACGGACAGACGGAGTCACTCATAACAATATTCCCCCTGCATTATTGCAGCTGGGGGGATAATAAAGGGTTTGTTAGGAGGACACTTAAATGTTCGAAGCATGATATAAAAAGGCAAATAGCTAGAACATCTGTTATGTGATTCAAATATTGACTTTTTGGGACTATCAGAAGGGCGGCTCGGTGGCACAGTGGTTAGCATTGCTGCCTCACAGCAAGAAGGTCGTGGGTTCGAATCCGGCCTGGGGCCTTTCTGTGTGGAGTTTGCATGTTCTCCCCGTGTTGCGTGGGTTTTCGCCGGGTACTCCGGTTTCCTCCCACAGTCCAAAGACATGCACATCAGGCTAATTGGAGACACCAAATTGCCCATAGGTATGAGTGTGAGAGCGAATGGTGTGTGTGCCCTGCGATGGATTGGCAAGCTGTTCAGGGTGGGTCCCTGCCTTTGCCCGTAGTCAGCTGGGATAGGCTCCAGCTCGCCCCGTGACCCTAGTGAGGAATAAGCGGGTATAGAAAATGGATGGGACTATCAGAAACCTGGCAAACTAATTACTCTACCGAGGCAGTTATATCTCTGCCTGGCAATAAAACCTTTAGGTAAAGGAGGAGAGGTTTTATTATATTTAAAAAAATAACTTGAAATGTACCCCAATTATATGGCCTATTGAAATCAGATTGGAATGTGTTGGTGTTGATATAACCCTTTCTAAGGAAATGTCGATTATAATTATTAGCATTGATCATAAACCATCTGCTAAAGTTGTGTTTTTGACCACCTTCTAGCGCTTCTTAAATTATGTAATCAAAATGAAGTCATACTACTGGGTGATTTTAATATTAACTAGGACGATAAGAAGGACAGAAAAAACCTTAAATTCATAACTGACCACTTCTGTCTTTCCCAGCTGATTGAACTACCCACTAGATGCACAAACCAGTCAAATATAAGGATCAACCTTTCTTTTAAAAATAAACCAGAAAGAATGACAAAAATCCTACAAATTCCTAACAGGTCTGTCAGATCATTATGCAATCTTCATCTATAGAAAACTAAACAAAAAAAGCGTTTTGAAAATTCCTCGACCAGATCTTCTGGTAATCAACAAAAATCCACGTTTGTCCCAAAAAATCAACATCATAATTTAGATAGGGATTTAAAAGACATTAGCTGGGGCAACGTAATCACAAAAGGGGACGATAATGGCCTAATTACAAATACAGACATTGATAATTATGCTGATTAATTTTGTGAAAAAATCAGAGTGGTGATTCATTCCTTCTCTAGCCAAGGGAGATCGAAAAGTAGAAAATCCCCCTCTCTCTCCTGGATCGATTCAAATTATTTGACACTGATGAAACAAAGAGATCTAATGCGAAAAAAGATCCATAAAAACTGGCCATAGATAGGCAGAATTTTACTGTTGCTAGAAATAAAGTAACACTGGAATTAAGAAGGGCTAAAGCAAAATTTTTTATTGAAATTATCAAAAATGCAAATCGAAACTGCAAAAAAAAATCTGGCAAACGATTGACAAACTAACAGGGAAACAAAATTTTAGCTGGATCTTGATCCAGTCTTTAGAGTCAATGATCAGCTGGTGATTGACTGAGATGTACTAGCAAATGGGTTCAACTCTTTTTTTTATTAAATCAGTAGAGGACCTGTCAAGTGGCTTTACCCATTCTGTGTGTTCTGAACCTCAGGAAGATAATAAAAAAGAGAATTTACAGTCAAATTTAACAATAAAAGAAATATTGATCTGTGACGTAATTGGCATAATTAGTAAACTTAATCATTCCAAGGCCAAAGATATTCATGGTATCAACACCTCTTTTCTGAAAAGACACAAGGAAGCACTGGCACTTCCTATTATGCCCCTAATTAATTTATCCATTCAGAAGTCAATGTTTCTGAAAGCTTGGAAAATGGCTGTAATTACTCCTGTGTTTAAATTGGGGGACTGATATGACTGATACGACTGATGTGACTGATATGACTGATGTGACTGATGTGACAGATATGACTGATGTGACTGATATGACTGATGTGACTGATGTGACTAATTACAGACCAATCAGTATCTTGCCCACCTTCTCCAACATTATTGAAAAATGGATTGTCAGACAGTTAGCAGAACATATTCACAACAGCTTACACCCAATGCAGTTTGGGTTTCGCCCTAATCATTGTAGAGAAACAGCTCTAGTTATGTTCTTAGAAAACGTTAAAGCCCATCTGGATGTAACTGGATGTGTGGGTGCTGTTTTTTTTAGATTTGAAAAAGGCCTTCAATGCCATTAACCACAAAGTGCTCTTGGCAAAATTAATGTGATTTAATTCCTCTGATCAAGTTATTGAATGGATTGAATCCTACTTCGCAGAAAGAAAACAGTGGACAGTGGTTAACGGTGTAAAATCTTCCTTTAAAAATGCACAAATGGGAGTTCCTCAAGGATCTGTGCTGGGACCTATTTTATTTTCATTATATATTAATGATCTGCCAGAGGCTTGCGGAAATGTGGAAATATAATTATATGCAGATGACGCAGTTGTTTTTACTAAGGACAAAAATCCAGATGAAGCAGAACGCTTTCTTTGCTCATCTTGGACACACGTACAAACTTGGCTGAACGATTCCTGTCTCATATTCAATGCAAAGAAAACTGAATGTACTTTAGTAAAAGTACTTCAAGCACTATCCGCACAAACTCTAATGTCTTTATGGGAAGAGAAGGACTACAAATAGTCCATGATTTCAAATATCTGGGTGTCCAACTTGATTCAACTCTCTCCCTTAAGAAATACATTTGAAAAAATAGAACAATCAGGTACAACCTGCGTAACTACATACACGTTAGAAACTATTTAACATGTGATGCGGCCATGATGTTTCTACATGCTATGATTTTTTCTCACTTTAGTTATTGTCAGACAAGCTGGGCTCTTGCATGTTCTACATCTGTTAAGCCATTAGAATCTTTAAAGAAAACAGCAATAAACATTCTTGATAAAAAAAACCCTATACATACCACCATTGTGCAATTTTAGATCAGTATAAACTGTTGAGTTATGAAAACCTCCAGAAATTTAAGTTTTATTGTTTAATGTACAACATTTTAAACAACCTAGCGCCACCTCCCCTCAGCAGTTATATCAAATACAGGTCAGAGGTCAATATAACATACCGAACTAGATCATCAACAAGAGGGGACTGTGAGGTCCCAATCAGAAAGAAATGGATTCTCAGTAAGAGTAACATCTGGAATGGACTACCTCCCACTATAAGGGACTGCACTAGCTATAGACTAGTGGCTCAGGGAACACCAGTTTTGTAATCCTTTCTGATAGGTACACTATTTTTAATAATGTATCTAAAGGTGCAATCATGTTTTTCCTAATCATTGAACTTTAAAAAGTGCAATCATGTTTTTCTGATTTATGTTTTCTGAATGGTTTGCATTTTACTTATTAGGACTTTATATAGTGCTTTTTCATTTTTTAATTGTAATTCAATGGTGCAATTAAACTTACCTCAACCTTATTGTTCTTAATAATGATGTATTTTATTTGTTAGGTATTGAGTGTTTATTTTGTAATTTGTAGCTTTTATCTGGTAATTTAGCTAAGTTCCTTTTGGCAGGGGGACTGCCAATGGAAATTAGCCTTTAGGGTATAATTGGGTACATTTACATGTTATTTTAATAATGTTCATCATTGTACATTGTCCCTCTACAAGAAATAAATAATGTTGAAGTTAAAGTTGACCGAAACGTCGACTAATAAATTAATTGGAAGTGAAAAGTTTTTCTTCACTTTAGTCCACGGTTGGCCTTCCTCCTGCACACCTGTATGCTGACCGGTGTGCAAACGTTTTTCTCTTGATTATATTTCATTTAAAAAATTGTCACAGTACAGAATCAAGACAATATTACTAAATAGCTGTACATAGATTTTGAAGATCAATTCCAGCTGATATGATCATAATCTGTGACTTCATTGAACATCATATTATCCATACGCAAGATAGGCAATACATCAGACAGTGGCCAACAAAAGTGATATTTCAGGTGCCCCCAACAAAAACATTGCACCGAAAAGACTGGATCTGCTGCCACAACTAAACTCCCAGAATT
>CM056582.1:100731593-100756593 GCA_029721435.1 Gymnothorax reevesii | reverse complement strand
ACAGAGAGGTTCCCATTGGCTGCTCTCCTCTCCCCTGCTCTTTCAAATGGATCCTCCCTCCCTCCCTCCATTCTAACACCTTTACCCCCCTCTTTCGCTCCTGTTGATCCCCCTCTCTGTGACATTTTGGATTATGAATACCCTAATGGCACGGGGTGTGTGTGTGTGTGTGTGTGTGTGTGTGTGCGTGTTTGTGTGTGTGTGTGCGTGTGCATATCTGTGTGCAAAATTGTGTTAGAAATTGAGTATGTAGGTGTGTGAGAATGCAAGAGTTTCCATGTGCGTAAGTATGTGTATAAGTGAGAGTGAGAGAGCGAGTGTGTCTGTGCATGCATGCGCATATCTGTGTGTAAATGCATGTGTGGTTGAGAGATAGTATGTCTAGGTTGCTGTATGCATGTGTGTTTACGTGTGTGTGGGTGCAAGGCAGACAGAATCTGAATGTGTGTGTCTGAGTATGTGTGTGTGTGTGTGTGTGTGTGTGTGTGTGTGTGAACAGTGATGTAGAGGCTCCCTGAGGATAGGCTTGTTCAGGAGAAGCACAGAGCCACATGGGTCAAGAGAGCTGAGAACAATACTGTCTATTTGTAGGTCACCTACAGGAAGATATAACAATCATGCACGCGCGCACACACACACACACACACACACACACACACACACATATGCGCACACACACACACACACACACAAACACACACACGCATGCACGCGCGCACACACACACACACACACACACACACACGCATGCACGGACATGCACACACATACACACACACACACACACACATGCACGCACACGCACAGACTCACACACACATTAACACTCATTTACTCACATTCACTCACTAGCTCACATACACACACACACAGACACACACACACAACTATCGGCTTACCTTTGAAATTTAAAAAAAGTCAGAGCATAATTAATTCTCAGAGTGTATGAGCTTGCAGTTGTGTCATGTGGGGCAAGACATGAGTGTCAGTTATCAATGTCAGTCAGTTATCAGTGTCATTATAGTCTGCACTGCTATCTGTGTCAATGTCAATGCTGTCAATTATCAGTGTCACTGTTTGTTTGTGTTCGCAGTTATCAATATTTTTGCCAGTCTGTGCTGTCAGATATCAGTAGCAATGTCAGCCAGTGTAGTCTGTCATCATTGTCGGTGTTAGTCTATGTTGTAAGTTTTTAATGTCAGAGTTATTAAGCGCCTTAAGTTATCATTAGTAAAATTGGTCAGAGCTATCAATTGTCAGTATCAGTTTGTTTGTCTGTGCTGTACATTTTCAGTGTTAATGTTGGTCTGTAATGTCAGTTATCAATGTCACATGCTTGGAGATGAGATGCAATGTGCGATAGACTGAGAGGCAGCTCCTTCTGGGACAAAAGATCTCGAATCACAACAGGATGCAAATCAGGACTGTAGTCAGTCATGCCAGACTGATGAAACATTACACAGCAATTTCAACAGCATCTGTGGATTTCCTTGAAACGTGCGTCCTGCCAGCCTGCACAGCAGCCATGGATATACAGCATCCCAAGTTCCACTGCATCGGCCCACAGGCCCATCCATGCAGTCACAATGCTTGTGCAACACTGCCTCTTTGTGGCTAAGAGCATGTACTACAACTGACAAGCTGATGCTGATTTGACTAATGCTCACTGTGAGGTCTGGGGTACATCCCAATTCTCAAAACAGCACGGAACCTTCCCTCGCGACACAAACCAGAAATAGTATGGCTTGTAGCCATGGGAAGAAGTATCTGAATTGTCTATTTCATCAATAGAAAGGGAGGCAATCGGCTCCTCGGTTGTTTCCTTCCAGCAAAGAAACACAGGACCAACTTGGGATGATCATTATGGACCACAGTTCTGAGCAGCTGTGGTGATTGCATATGTCATTCTCAACAGCTTTTCTGTCGGTCACTTGTGATCAAAAGTGTCGCGAGGTAACAGCAAAATCTTCCAGAAACTTCCCCTTGACCAATGAGATGTTTTCTATCAGGATCAGGAAAACATGGAGAGGGCATGGAAAAGGCCATCAGTTTAAAAGAATCTGGATCCGCCCCTGATCTGAATTTTTTGACATGGAAAAAAACTGATTTAGGTTGATGACAGATGACTGCAGCAAACATTTTCTGCTCAGTTTTTTAAATTAATGCGTTTTGTAATTTCATTCTCCAAGGATCAGGTGAGGTGTTTCAAAGTGTCTCCTTTTTTCCTGTGAAAAAAAGCTAATTCTGATACCTCAAAGCTGTGTGGGAATTATTGTGCCTGCAGGTGTGCATACCTGTGTGTGTGTGTGTGTGTGTGTGTGTGTGTGTGTTACTGTGTGTGTAATTAGGAGGGATTCTCTGCGTTATTCCCTCCTCCTGAGCCCTCGCTTCCTGCAGACAATTGATCCTGCTTTTCCCCTTCTGATACCGAGCCAACATCACATCTGAGCCAAGACTAGACTGGCCTGAGATCAGTGTTTGGCAGGAAGGATGTGCTGATGCCTTACATTCTGGGTCAGCAATTTTAATGGAAAACAGCTGCAGCATCAGAGATGAGAGTGACGTCATCCCGATCAGTCACATGACATGAGCAACTCAAAAGCTAGTGGACAGTTTGAGTGAACCCAGGTTTACATTAACCCAGAATTACCTATTGTATTCACTACACATGGGGGGTATTCCACAAAGCTGGCTAAGTGAGTAAGCCTGGTTTTTTCACAAAGCAAAACCTGGAAACTATTCAAATCTGGAACATGGACTGAAATAAATACAGCTTTGTGCAAAACCCAGGCTTACTCACTTAGCCAGCTTTGTGGAATACCCCCCAGATCTCTTCATTCTGTGCCATTATTGAAACACTTTTGACTGCCCCGAAACTCCATAGTGCATTTCTTACCTAAATTAACCCGACACCCAAAACACACGACTGATATACGCCTGCCATGATCAGCTTGATAAACCGCTAAATTAGAGAAAAGAAATGATAATGACTGTGAGAATTTTTAACCATCTTACCGCTTGTGCTGACATAACTGCATTGGAAGTTTGGCTGTTTCACAACACTAAGCAGCTCAAATGATCCTTCGGTTCAGAGATAATTTAGAGTAATGATAAGTGATCAAAGGATGGCTTTTTATGGCTATCGTGAAATTAGCAGATTTTTCTCAGCTTGTTTAACTTGCATAATCTTGCTTCGCCTCTGTAAAGGACTTTGATATGTTCCTTCTGGATCTATAAATTAGATTCAAATGAAAATAAAATATTTACATGAAAATGGAAGTGTATGTATAAAACTCACTAATTCTAGTGCTCTCCAAAACTTAAGTGAATGAGACACCAGCTTTCTGGACTGGCCAGCTTCCACTGCTCTAGAGTCATGTTTATTTATGACTCTTTATTTAAAAAAAATATATATATATATATATAAATCGTACCAGTCAAAAGTTTGGACATATACTGCAATAAAAATGCGGGTATGTTACATAAAGAAATAAGCAGCCTTTATTTTGCAAAAAATATCTAATTCTTACTGCAATTTGTCGTCATTTGTTTGTTTGTCTGTCTGTTTGTCTGTCTGTCTGCCTGTTTGTGAACAACATAACTCAAAAAGTCATGCACAGATTTGTCTGAAATTTTGTGGGTGGATTGCCATTACATCAGGGATGGACCGTATTGATTTTCACTGCGATCAGTGAAACAACATAATATATGTTGTTTAATATATTTTTTAAATCACTGAATATACAGACACATTCAGGTTTGGAAGACAACTAGATTCAGGTACAAGTTCTCCTGACATCCCCTGACCCCAATCGTCCATCCAGTACCATTTAAGTCCCGTGCGATCTGTATACCATCCAGCTAACTAAGGCCCTGTTACCCTCGGCCTCGGCTCTCCCGCGCTGGCACATCCTGTCAATTCAGGTGCGGCTATTTAATGCAACAACTATTAGTTGTTTCAAGAGGCACATTATATAGCATTTGGGACACTAAAATATCAATGATATTCTAGCTGATACTGGACCTCAGTTTCACAGCTGTGATGTCACCAGTTTACCCTGGTTGTGTCATGATATTCACTCTATATATAGTCAATATAGCATGAGAACGCTGTTATTTAATAGAACAAGGAAATACAAAAGAGAAAACATAAAACAGAATTTGATATTCATATTCGTAGAAAATATTTAGCTTGGTATAAAAAATGAGTTTGGTATTTTTTTGTAAATGTGTATGTTATTGTACAAAATATAATATCACTTTTATTTTGTTATAATAAACATCCATTAAAACATATTATTTAACACACACATTGCACAAAATGAATGAAATACAAATTATTTCGACAGAAAACTAAATTTGGTTGGCTAAAAGGCGGCCAGCTTGAAAAATGGTGGCCATTTTGGATTTTTTGAGTGGCTTGCGACTTTCATCAAAAGAGTGGACCATGATGAGTAATCATGCCAATTTTGGCGCTTGCACCACTAAATGCACGATTTTTCCATAATGTGCCCAGCTAGCGTGATACTTTATCATTCTTGTTCGTGGTTCAGTTCAGAAATTCACCCATAGCCATGACCAGTGCCAGCTTCGACGATGCAAGCAAACTGTTTGATGAAAAATTTGTCCAGAAATCATTGTAAATTTGTTAAAATGATGCACCATTCTATGAATCATCAGTCAATAGAAGAGGCAGCACTGACCCCTGTTGGTGTGAAGTAGATGAGGTATGTTTGTGGGGTGAACTGGGCACTTTGTCTTAAAGGCGCCAGTACAGTACCCCTTGAATCCAGGGTAACAGTAGCTGCAACAGCATTGGGGATACTTAGCTTATGCTAAGGAACCATAAATTAATGTATAATTATTATTTAGTTAAATTTATAACAATATAGTGGTGAGCAAAAATTTGGGCACCCCTGGTTTAAATTTCTGTTCCAATGAATCTCCAAGTGATTGTAGCATTTAGGGTTCAGGTTTGCTTTCAAAGTTAAACATGACACCTTTCTGCAAATTGAAAAGCAAGGTTTAATTTTATTTTAATTTTTCTGAATTTTTAAATGATAAGAAAGGAAAAAAGGGCCCTGTGCAAAAGTTTGGGAACCCTATTGGATTATTCTTTGTTACCTTTTAAGAAGATGATTACTAAGGCCCAGACCCAGGTGATTTACTCGTTAGGGCATCAATGAGTCAGGTAAGGGATAATTAACGAGAAGGTGTGCATTCCACGGTTTTAATGCACGACGCGGAGGCAAATAATCACCCGACGCGAAGCGGTGCATTAAAACCGTGGAATGCTCACCTTCGAGTTGATTATTCCGCTTATACCATGGTCATTTGCCTACAACATCAAATCGCAGCATTCAGAAATTTCTGGTGAAAGTTTTGCACTAAAAAAAAAAACGAGCTGGTAATCATTAAACAGGCGGCGCGCCTTCTCATACCCAATACTATAGGCCAAGCTAAACTGAACCAGCTATCTTAGTTCATCTTACATTCGTGGAGAAAGAATTTTTTGAACAAGCTTACATCCGTTTAACAGCTGATGATTTGATAACGGATTCCAGCTGAAATGGAGATTACGCATAACACAACATTATGCGCGATTATGCAGACTGTAGCTAGCTTGCTACCCACAATTACAATGAACTTATGACGGTCTCCGCAGTAAGTGAGCTGAAATCAGTCTGCTGGCATAGCACGTAGCTAGCAAACTGTCAGCAGTTGCTGATACATGAAGTAGACACGTCAGCTTAATTTGTAACCGTACACAGTTCCAATCGTTTAATGGATAAAGCCTGATTACTTCACTGCCACAAAATTTACGGTCATTATCACTTGAGTACCTATTGTTAACCGCCCCGCAGGACGCGATTTATATGACGTCGCTAACTTTACTGGAGATAAATGAGTAGCCAGGTTTCCACCCAGTCAAATACCAGCTCTAACATTGCTATGGTTACAAGTTGGCTAGTGGATGAATTTCGAATGGTGAAACGACCGTAGCCGAACTACCTTTGCAGTTCCACGGTTTTAATGCATACCTGCCAGCCAATCAGAAAAAAGTATTCACCCAGACCATGGCATAAGTGAATATAATTCCAGGGTTGAACTATATATTCTGAAGTAACTCCATGCCTTCTAAATTATCAGACTGTGGTGGCTGTTGTGTCAGGTATTAAAAACCATAGGTTCCTCTAAACAGTTGTCCAAGGATGTCAAAATTAAGATAATTCACTTCCACCAACAAGGAGAGGGCTACAAAAAATCTTGCAACATTTCAAACTCCCTCTTTTTGCTGTCAGAGACATTGTAAGAAAATGCAAAACAAATGGAGCAATTGAAGTCAAGACAAGATCTGGAAGACCAAGAAAAATTTCATATAGAAAGGCCCAAGATCTGGTGAGAAATGCTCAAAGAGCTGCAAAAAAAAGTAGCAGACCCAGGTCTAGTTGTTCACAGGACAACAGTACAGCGAACCTTAAACAACAGAGACCTATATGGCAGAGAGAAGAGATAGAAGCCTTTCCTACGACCTCAACACAAAATTAAGCATCTGAAGTATGCAAAAGAAAACCTTGAGAAACCTCTTGCCTATTAGAACAATGTGCTTCAGACAAAACTAAAATTGAACTTTTTGGCCACAACCAAAGATGGTATGTTTGGAGAGAAATGGGTGAAGCATTTGTAGAGAAGAACATGTTGTCAACATGTTGTTAGGCATGTAGGTGGATCCATGATGCTTTGGGGTTGTGTAACAGCTGGGGTCACAGGCAATACTGCGGGTGGAATTCCACCAAATATCAAGAAAGAAAAAAAAATACTTACCAAGACAAATATGCTTAAAATTATGTACACCAGCATAAAATGAGGAATGAAATCAGTTCATATGACAAAAGTTAATTATTTTAATCTATAAGGAGCTGGTCAACCTACGTGGAGGCCGCCATTTTTAAAACAGCTAATCTTAACATTCTTTGAAGATGACAAACTGCGCAATCCAGCAAGATCTCCTAAACTTTTACAATAGACGGCGTGCAGACAATCCAGTTTATTCTCAACAAGCTCCCAAGCCTAAATCAGGGTCCGGGATTGGGACCGCATTCTTGTAAACCCTGTCCAAGTCTGTTTGCCTGTCTAGTTTGTTAAAAACAAGCTCCTAACCCTCCTACGGTCATCAGGATTGGAACTAAGGTCCCCGAAAGCTACTCCATCCTCCCTTTGGACAGTCAAATCTGGCGAAGCATACAGTCCGCCAGGGCAGTCATGGCGGAAAACCACTGGCTGGAGACTGGCTCTGCCCTGCTTTGCCGACAACATCCGGACTGATCACTGCCTTCTTCTTCTGGGCTCTGTCCCACTGTTACCGTGTTATTATCAATACGTCCGACTATTGGACTGTACTCTGCCTCGGCACTGGATTCCAAGTGTTGACACTTAAGGTGGTTTAGAGTTCGTTAGAATCATCAGGACTCATACAATCAAATTCCTACTGGCATAGTCTTACTGGCAGCATCGCAAGCCGAAAGCAGATTGGAAAGTACATTGCAAGGAGGTGGAATGCTACGGAGCTGAGATATTTGAAGCAACGCCCTGGGAAAGAACATGCTAGGATCCCGGCAGATCTAGTTTCGTTATAACACGAACACATTGGGCTAACAAAAGCAAGCGCAGATTTACCCTCGAGCAGTTTTTTTATTGCAAAATATCAAAGGTAAGAATTTTTTTCTGCTCATCTCAGTAGACTGTAAAGTGTATGCCTGCTGTTCTTTCAATGTGGTGTCGGTTTAAAATGACAGGGCTCATATCGTTGCATTCTGTGGACTTTCCTCTTTTATTTGAGGTATTGTTTTTATGTATAGCACGAATTCAGCAGAAATTCTGGCGATTCAGCACTGATATGATTTTATCCTATGTTCTACTGCATGCTTATTTACTTGCTTGGTGCTTGAATTGTGTTCAGTTGAGGTAAAAATGGTTTACATGAGCTTTTGGCCGAGTTTCTTCGCGAAATGTGGATATGCCGCATGACAATGTCGCGATTTGAAAAAATGCTGTATTTATAATGCATAATAACCGTCCCCGGTTCCGGGGTTCCTAAGGATCTCAGTTCTTAAGGGGTTAATAATATCACCAGGCAAAAAAAAAAAAAAAACAACAATAAAAACATCACTTGCGTGAGGATACAACAGTGATAGAATCATCTCTACATTTTTAAGACAAAATGGCTGCATTGTGCCTCCCAGAACAGGAGGCAAAGGAGAGGCACAATCATGTTGTTTTCATCTGTGTCAGTGAGCAGTGGTTCCAAAACTCAGCCCTGGAGACCCACTGCGTCTGCTCCAACCACCACTGCAATCCCATACCACTGCAAACAGTGTGCTATTACCATGTCTCATGCTCAATGAACCTTGTAGACCACACTGATTGTCATCCTTAATGATGTAACTTATCCTTGTATTTTATTTATTTATTTTTTTTTAATGTTTTGGTCAACATGGGTCATTTTACTAATGAGCGACGTTATTGTAATGTACATTTATTACATTACTTTTACTCCTTGGTGTATAAAAATATGTATGATACTAATATTGTTTACAGTAACACTAGTATAGTCATGTAGAGCAGTGGAAAGTTGCTTACCTTCACCTAAAATTGAAGGACAAATATGAAAAAAACATGAATTTTTTTTTTTCCCAAATATGACACCTATAATGATGTCATTATGGCGTCACAGTGCTGAAGTTTGTGATGTTTGATTCTTGTTTTGAAAGAGAACATATGTACCAGGCATATTACATATTATTATAAGCCTTGTTCTATCATAGGGAAAAACGAAGTAAAGAAAATGTGAAAAATGTTCAGAAAACTATTTGTTTTCCTTTTGTGTTTTTTTCCCAAAATGAGTTATTTAGGACATCATAGTAATGTAAAATTTATAACATAACATAACATAACATGAATGGCAAGAACAGGCCTTACAGCCAAACTACGCTCACCAGTTTCTTTATACTATTGAGAATATATCCCTTCAGATACTGAATGACTCAATGGTATCTAGCTTTAAGTCAAGCCTGCTCTTGAAAACCTCCAAGGTCTCTGCCTCACCAATATGGTCAGGCAAACTATTCCACATTGAAATTACTCTTTGGGTGAAGAAACATTTCTGAATATCAGTGCTAAATTTATCTTTGGTCAACTTCCATTTGTGACCCTGAGTTCTACTCAACAACACTAAGTCGAAGGAATCCTACATAATTCACTTTGTTAATCCCTTTAACATATTTAAAGACCTCAATCAAATCACCCCTTAGTCTCCTTTTCCTAAGACTAAAGAGATTAAGGATCTTCAGCCTCTTCTCATAGCTTTCATCTTTTATACCTGGAATAAGCTTAGTGGCTCTTCTCTGAACTTTCTCTAGAGCCTCTATATCTCTCTTAGATTATGGTCCCCAGAACTGTACACAAAACTCCAGATGTGGTCTGACTAATGTGTTGTACAAGAGAAGCATCACCTCCTTAGATTTGTACTCAATATTTTTGGCCATGTATCCCAGCATCCGATTGGCTTTTTTAACTGCCACGGCGCAATGGCTAGAACCTGTGAGGGTTCAGTCAACAATCACTCCCAGATCTTTCTCTTGTGCAGCACATTCCAGTTTTAAACCTCCCATGAAGTAATCCCGTCTAATGTTTTTATTACCTACATGTACAACATTACATTTTGCTACATTAAATTTAATTTGCCACATTTCTGCCCAATTCTGGATTCTATCCAAATCATTCTGAATCACTTTAGTGGACCCCTAAACTATTTGCCAAACCCCCCAATTTAGTATCATCTGCAAATTTAATAATAATAATAATAATAATAATAATAATAATAAAAAAACAAATAATAATAATAAATAATACATTTTATTTGTAAATGCACTTTACATCAAATGAATGATCTCAAAGTGCTACAGTGTAGAAACAAACAGCAAACATCTAAGAAACATCATTAAAACTAAGACAGAGAGAAGCTACATAAAAAAAAGAACAGAGAGGCTACAGTTAAAAACAGTCAATCGAAGGCTTTCCTAAAAAGATGAGTTTTTAAGCCTTTTTTAAAAGCATCCACAGTCTGTGGTGCCCTTAGATGGTCAGGGAGAGCATTCCACAGACTGGGAGCGGCTGAGCTGAAGGCGCGGTCACCCATAGATCTGAGCCTTGTCCTCGAAGGCTGGAAGAGGTTAGCCTGTCCAGAGCGGAGATAGCGTAGGGAGGAATGGGGGGTGAACAGTTCTTTGAGGTAAAGGGGGGCAGTGCCATAAAGGCACTGGTGGGACAGCAGAGAGATTTTAAATTCGATCCTGTACTGGACAGGAAGCCAGTGGAGGGATTTGAGGAGGGGTGTGATGTGATCATACTTTCGCTTCCTCATCAGGATCCTGGCAGCACTCTTCTGAATGTGTCGCAGCTGCTGGATGTTCTTGGTGGGGATCCCGATGAGGAGTGCGTTGCAATAGTCCAGCCTGGAGGCGACAAAGGCGTGGACAAGCTTTTCGGCATCTGACAGGGTGAGTGTAGGGCGGAGTTTAGCAATGTTCCTGAGGTGGAAGAAAGAGGTCTTACATAAGTGTTTAATGTGAACCTCAAAGGTCAGGTTAGGGTCCATTCTGACACCGAGGTTAGTGACTAAAGATGAGAGGTGGATGTCGTGACCGGCGAAGGTGATGCTGTTGATGGTGGATGACCGGATCTGGTGTGGGGTGCCAACAAGAATGGCTTCTGTTTTTGTGCTGTTTAGTTCAGGAAGTTAGTCGTCATCCATGCCTTTATCACCTCCAGGCAGGTGGAGAGTGTGGAAGAGGGCAGAGGGGATTGGATTGGTTTTAATGTAAAGTTGGGTGTCATCAGTGTAGCAATGGAATGATATTCCATGCCGGCTGATGAAGCAACCAAGGGGGAACATGTATAAAGTGAAGAGGGTGGGGCCAAGGACCGATCCTTGATGGACACCACAAGTGACAGAGTGCATGTCCAACTTATCTCTTCCTAGGGACACATACTCCATTCTGTCTTTGAGGTAGGATGTGAACCAGGCCAGGGTAGAGTCAAAGAGTTTGATGGAGAAGTGGAGATGGAGTAGAAGGATGCGTGGTTTAAAATTTCAAATGCTGCAGTGAGGTCAAGAAGGATGAGAAGAGATGGTGAGCCAGCATCAGCCATCATCAGCAGGTCATTGGTGACCCTGACCAGAGCAGTTTCCGTGCTGTGGGCAGAGCGGAAACCAGACCGGAATGTCTCATACAAACAGTTTGACTAGAGATGATTGTGAAGTTGGGCAAAAACTACCTTTTCCAACACCTTTCAGAGGAAAGGAAGGTTGGAGATGGGACGGTAGTTGGGGTCTTTGGGGTCAAGGCTGGGCTTTTTGAGAAGTGGCTTGATGACTGCAGTTTTCAAGGCAGATGTCCGGCCTGGAGGGAGTGGTTAATGATTTTGGTGATCATGGGACTTATTGCAGAGGAGTGGGCTTTTATCAGGGCTGAGGGAAACGGGTCCAGGGCACAAGTGGAGGGTTTCATCTTCCTCAAGATTTCCTCAACTTCTCGCTGAGTGATGTCTGTGAAACAGCAGAGGGGCTGATTAGTCTCGGGCTGAGGGTCAACAGTTGGGAGTGGAGGTGCAGGGCGAGCAGAGGGGCTGGAGAGAAAGGAGCGGATGTTGTTTACTTTCGTTCTGAAGAAAGAGATGAAACTGTTACACCACTCCTGAGTGTTATCTGAGTTTAGAGGGGTCTGAGGTTTGAGGAGATGATTCATGGTGGGTAAAAGTTGCTTGGAGTTACCAGGGTTATTGTTGATGATGTGGGAGTAGAACCGGGACCGTGCGTCACTGAGGGACTTGCTGTAGGCCCTCTGATGTTCCCGGTCGGCTAGTTTGTATACAGAAGGTCCTGTGTCCTTCAAACGCTGTTCAAGGACACACCTCTCTCTTTTCAGTTGCCGCAACTCAATGGTGTACCAGGGAGCATGTGAAGGTGATGGTTCTGGTCTTGACTGGGGCATGGTGGTCCAGGAGGGTGTTCAATGAAGAATTGTAGAAATCCACAGATTCAGTGACTGATGAGAAATTGGCAGTTTTGAAGGTTCCTAAAACTGATTTGTCTGATGGGCTTATTGAGGAGGGACAGAGTAAATAACTCCATCAAGATGGCCTTACGGTCGGACACGCCCAACTCATACACCAAGAGATTGCTGATGGGGGCGGAGTTAGTGATGAGCAGATCAAGAGTGTGGCCCCCGGTGTGTGTTGGGACATTGACATGTTGAGTGAGGTTGAGGTTGTCAAGAAGATGGAGGAATTCAGCTACAGAGTGGGAGGAGGGAGTATTTACATGAAAGTTAAAATCACCAAGTATAATGACATTGCCTGGGGTTGTGCAGAGTGTTGTAAGGAGGTCATGTATCTCAGGGATGAAGATCAGGAGAACTATAGTAGAAAGTGGGAGTTTGAATTTGAATGCAAGGTATTCAAAAGAGGTGTAGACAGGTAGGGACAGAGGGGATAAATCAAAGTGTCCCCGGTGTACAACAGCAAGGTCACCATCGTGGCCAGTGGAGCAGGCTTTGTTTAAGTTGCTGTAGCCCGGGAGACAGGCTTCATTAAGACCAGAGTAGACCTCTGGTTGTTGCCAGCTCTCAACAAGTCACATGAAGTCAATCTCCTTGTTGATAATATGGTCATTGATGAAAGATGCCTTGTTATTAAGGGATTGTGCAATTAAAAGTTCAATTTTGACAGTTGGTGCTGGAGTGGTAGTGGTGGAGTGTCTCTGTAGGGGCCGGAGTAGGCTGAGATCCGTTTTCTGTCCAGCTTGGTGTGAAATTTCCTCGCATTAGCAGCGTTCTGATGATGTGTCAGTTGTGCGACAGGAGTCCAGATAGAAGGAATGCACAGATTAGACTGCTGGTAGTAAACAAACTTTCTGCGAGTATTTCGGTGGACATAATGGGGGCGACGTAGAAGTCCGAGTTCATTGATCATGGGGATATTAAATCTAGAGGTGATTGCGGAGTTGAGTTGACGGAGTTTCGAGGAGGAATAACTGAGCGTCATGCTGTCGCTAGATCCGCTGACACAGTTAGTAGCAACTAGCCAAGCAATGCTAACACTAGTCGATAGCCAGCTAGCCGTGAGCTCGCGAGCTAGTAGCCAGCTAGCCGGTAGACTAGTGATGTTGGTAGCCGGTGGTCTTGGGCAGGGGTGCCAGAGATGAGTAGCAGACAAGCTGAGGAAAAGGATGCAAATCATGGCAGGACACCACGAACTTGACTGGACTGATGTTAACAGCCAGCCACTCGGACTTGCAACAGCTGAAGGGTGAGCTAGCCCAAGCAATGCTAGCTAGCCAGGCTGTTGGTGTCACTGTGCAAGACAGGCTGGTGGCAAAGCTCGCAGCAGCCGCTGGGGAACAGCTGTCCGTCAGCGGTGGTTCAATGGATGGATCTCTTGAGCAGAATCCCCGGAGAGGTGGAGTTAACAGATGGAGCAGGAAGCCGGTATCAGGTAGGTAAGGCAGCGACCAGTAGAAAATGGGTAATCATACGAATCAGAAGTCGGAAAAGTAAGAGGCTTGAGGCGCCACAGCTTAAAACATTTAGTATTTTTCAAAACTAGCGGCTGAGAACAGCGGATAAAATATAAAATCAATCAAATCACGGGCGGCGAACAAACAGCGCCAGCGTCCTCACCCCCAATTAATTAATCATCAATCTAACCAATCTGCTCTCAATATTACTATCAAGGTCATTAATGTAGATGAGGAACAGCAGGGTTCCCAACACCGATCCCTGAGGGACGCCACTCCCCACCATACCTAGCTCAGATGAGATACCACTGGCTACCACTCTTTGTGTTCTGTCCTGTAACCAGTTTTGAATCCACTACAGAATACCTCCTGTAAGTCCACTGTTACTTATGGGTTTATAACATTTATAATAATACTAAAATATTAATTGTAGTATCATTATTAGCTTTTCAGCTAAAACTAAAAACATGGATTTTTGTTATTTTTTTTCCTCATATGGTGTTAGTTATGACATCACTATGATGTCATAATGTTGAAATGTGTTTTATTTGTACTTGATTTGAAGAGAGGACATCTATAGCCATACACTGATACCAAGCAAGGAAAAGAGCAAAATTGAAAATCCTATCTTTGTTTTCGTGACAAAAGTGGGAAGTACGATATTTGCTAGTGAGGATTCATACAACATATAGTCTCAACATCTAGCCTCCGCTTCAGTATTTCAATAGTATTAATATTATCTTTAGAACAGTGGTGTAAAGTAGCACAACTGTAAATGAGGGAACGGATCACAGTGGTCAGACAATAATCAACCTCAAATGGAGGACGATCCTGAGTCAGCATTTACAAACTGTGTCAATGGGACGCATGCAGAATTGGACATTTGCTTCTTTCTCTGTTCTGATGCAAGTTTCCACGATAAGAATGGCATAATCGCAAACCCTGCATAATGATATTGAGTAATATCATGAATATATCATCAGTTTAAAACTAGTGCCAATACTTGCAAGCATACATATGCCGTTGATAATAGTGTAACTTAATTTTGGAGGTTGTGTTCTGTCATTCACAGCCAGGGTTGTGCCGCTGCAAGTTAATTGGTTGAAGGATCCTAAAAATATGCTAGTCACAGCATTAAGAAAGCGTCTAAACTAAACAGTTCAAGTGATTTCTACTCACTTTGGAACAATAATTTTGATGAAGGAAATGTGCACTGTGGTCTGCATTCGCACCATTTGACAGAATATAGATCACAAACTGTAACTGCCTGGGGACAGAGACACGTTTAGGGTCAGAGTGTTCTGTCAGTGACATGCATTTTAAACTTAACTGACAATCGTTTATCCTACTGATCCAAATGCCCTCCCCATTACAGTCAAAATAACAATTGCCCTGGCCCTACATGCCCGTTTTTGACTCATTCAATTAAAAGGAAATTATATTTTGTTAATTCCTGAAGTAAATGATTATTGTTGACACCCCTATAAGACACAGAGGCCCCTTTGTCTCATAAACAATCATGTCTCCCCAGTCAGTATACCTGTCTGACACCAGGTGCATGCTGGGATAGGATCCCCCCCATCCTCCTCCCCCCAAAGAAAATATGTGAGGGATAAAATGGATGCATTTTTTTTAAGGAGCAACATCAAAATATCAGGCACACCTCATCACAAACCTTCTTGTGCAACACACTGGAGTTAATGGCATCTAAATTCCCAGCACACAAGCTCACATCTTTGAAAGCATTAAAAATGCTTTATGTCCTGCAGGACTCCTGGAACTCTGGAGCTCAAGCCCAATCATAAACTCCGCAGTACGATGCATCCTATTTGCATCCCGGTCACGTAAATCAGACTTAATTAATTCAGCACTTAAGAATAAAGTCCCTCTGGCTGTCATCAGTGCGCCTCATTGCCAGCACTGCAGCATCTGTTCGCCTGCAGATTCTGGAGATCCTTAATTCCAGTGACTCAAGCGTTGATGTATTTCAGTGAATTTAAATAAAGCTGACAAGGATACAGGTTATGTAATTAGTTGCATTAAAAAGGTCCTGTACAAAAAGTTTTCTTTTTTTTTTTTTTTTTTTTTTTTTTTCTATCCCGCCACCACCCCCCCACTTTGGAGGACAACTTTATTAATTTAATCAGTTATATAATTAAGTATGAATCCTCCTACCATCACCCAACAAAACACACACCCACAAAAAACAAAAAAATAAAAAATAAATTAAAAAAAAATAATAATAATAAAATAAAATAAAATAAAATACAATACAATAAGGATTACATTCACAGAGTTTTATATTTTTGGCATTTTTAACCATTAGCTCATCCATTCCATCTCTTTGTTATTCCCAACCTTCAGCCTCCCGAATTTTATCCCATCTTTTGGCATAAATTACAAGACCCGTCTCATAGGCCATCGCACACTCAATTCTACTGTAATACATGACAAAATTCTTGAATCTCTCAAGTCTTAACTCCCCAACAGATGTCAACTTGAAAATAAATATTTTTGCAAGATATACAATTATATTACATATTTGGTGTTTTTCTTTAGTTACATCACCCAGTAATACCTTAAATAAATCTAGTTGTATACTATTGTACTGAGATATCCAATTTTGCACCTTTATCCAAAAAAGGGCTGTTACAGGACAGTACCAAAACAAATGGACAACTGACTCCGCTTCCTCTTGACAGAATCGACAGAGGGGTGACGGCTCAATTCCCCAGATATTTAGCATCTTTTTTGTTGCTAGAAACTTATATATTAGCTTATATTGAAAATATCTTATCTTCGGATCAAGTGATGTATTGTAAAGAATTTTGAAGACTTTATTCCATGGAACTGGTGTGTCTAACAAATTTTCCCAACTATCTAGAATTCTATATGGTGTCGCAACTAAATTCTTTGTTCTTAAGTAAAATGTGTATATATGTTTATTAATCTTTATTTTCTTTAACCATTGTACCATTTTCATTTGAGGCAGACAGACTAAATGTCCTCCTGGTCTTTTAATAATTTTTGATTTCCAAGTATTTGGTAAAGCTCCAATAAGTTGATTATATTGTTGCAGTGTGCAGACAGTTCCATAAACACTAGTTAATTGTCTGTGGGACATAATTTTATTTTCCTCATTCACTATATCCTTTAAAAAAATAATTCCGTTATCGAACATGCGTTTCCAGAAAATCATTCTTCTATCAACAAGTATATTGGAATTTAACCATATTATTTGTTGCAGAACTTCTTCTGTATTTTCTGGTGGATGAAACTGAAATTGCAACCAACTCTGTAGAGCTTCTTCCAGAAAGGTGGAAACACTAAAAAACATGTCAGTAATTAACTTAATATGCACAGGTTTAATCTGCAGGAATGGGAAGAATCCTTTTTCAAACATAGGATGGACACTTTTAAGTAACTTACTGGAAAACCAGTTTGAATTGAGATAGAATTTTGGAATAAGGGAGGCCTTCAGTGAAAGATTTAAGGCTTTTAAATTTAATAATTTAAAAAAAAGTTTTCTTAGCCTTCATAAATATACTTCGGGGCTCCCGCTCCCCGACATCTGAAAAAACATGAAGCAGTAGTGTCTCTGCATGTTTGCCCTTAGAGCCCCTCCGTAGAATTTATGCGCTCAAACGGATATCCACAACGGATCTGCTCACCGACCTGCATCACACAGATTCATTTGCATAGTGGCCGTCGGTACAGCAGGGTTTCGGTCACCATTGTTCACTTTACCCAGTGCAACCAATCAGAGCAGAGCCTCATTTCTACTGGCCCACCTCCCACTCATGACAGTGCGGGCATATAACCGACCTTCAGTGTTGAAATGTGGTTGAAATAATGACAGTTACTGTTGTACCGTTGAAAATAAGTTTTATGCTAAATGGTAGGGAAAAGGTTTACAAAATACTGAAAATAAACATTGGAAGTGTAACAAGATCTGCACGTTGAAACAATATAATGTCCTCAATCACGTACAAAATAAACTGTAGCTTTTAAAATTACGTGTATTATTATGATCATTATATTCCTTTTACGATCATTTTATTACATCAATGTCGAATATGGACATTTTTAACGGCAGCTGGATTGTTTTACAGAGGTATGAAAATCAGGTAAAACACCCCGAAAATCCAAACATCCACACGACCAGTGAAAGAGACTGAAAACAAGTCACAAAGGGACTAAAGCAATGGTGACAAACAAATGAAAAAACTAGAAAGACTAAATATACTCCAACCCACACGGTACCTAAAGTTAATACTAACATGAGCATGAAGTCAAACAGCTGTAAATGCTCTGCACATGCTTCCAGTGACAATAAATAAATAAATAAATAATTAGACAATCCCACCGGAATCTCTCTCAGGCCGCAGGGCACTGAGATTCACCCGCTTTATGCAGGCCTGGTCCTGCCTCTTTGTTCACTCTCTTGAGTTTAATACCGCAGTAGTAACAGGGTTTAATGTGGCTCAGACCTTCCATGCAGGGGACTCCTTGCGCACACAGACAGATGGTTTTCCTGGCAATTAAAAATCCAAGGATCAATCAGAGATTTACTAAAACTTGGCTGCATCTTGGGACAATAAAACCACAACATTTAGCATCAGATGCCATCTACGGGCGACAGACTTTTTGGAAGAGTTGCCAGAAATAATTAAAATAAAAAATCTCTGTTGAATACAAGCAACAAGAAAACGCACGAGGGTTTCTTCTTTAAAGACAGTATTCAACTTCGGCTGGGACCAGCTCTCATGGCTGGAGTAGAAAAATAGACACTTTATGGACTCATTCTTGAGCTCATCATGATTTTGGTGAAATACAGTTTGCCTTTGATTTAAAGGAAATGGTCCTACTATGGTTTGGTTGGTAATTTAAGTATATTGTCAGAAGTAAATTGTGAGCTTTTGTACGCAAATACCATTCATTGTGTGTGTGTGTGTGTGTGTGTGTGTGTATGCACATGACTGTTTGAACATGCCTGTACCAGTAATGCGTGAGTTAGGGCTGGCATAATACCCACCTTCTGATGGACAATTACTCTTATCGACTGCTTGATTAGCAATCAAAAAACTGATTTGCTCAGTCAATAATCAAACAAAATGGTGGCCAGTTTACTGTATATTCTGTTGGTCAGTAAAGCAAATCGCATGCTTTGATTAATTCAAAGAACTTGTGGTCATTCGTGTTCAGTTCAAACAAAACAAAAACTGTACATTTCGCTTATAAGACCACTTTTAAAATACTCCACCCAATCTTGGGCCGTTTCGTCAAAAAAATCTCTCCTTCATATTGAAGGTGTGCAACAGAGAGCCACTAAGTACATTCTTGGTTATAATGATTGTGTTGAAAGTAATTATAAAGCCCGACTAATGAAGCTTGATCTTTTACCGCTAGGCTACAGATTTGATATATTTGATTGTGTATTCTTGCGCAAATGCTTGAAGGGGGAATATGACATTAACTACAACCATTTTGTTTCATTTCAAAATGAGGATACAATTTTATTGAAAATTCCAAAATTTAGGACTGAAACTTTTCACCATTCTTATTTTAACAGATCATTTTATTTGTGGAACGCCAGTCACCTCTATCAAATTTCTGATACTACAGCTGCTTTTAAATCAAAGCTAATTCATTTTGATAAAGAAAAGTTCAACAACTATTTTTCTTCTGATGATTCCTGTACATGGGTTGGCAAATGTCATTGTTCACGTTGCCGTCTGTCCCTCTGATGTTACTTACACTTGCTGATAAACTGTCTTATTTTATTATTACTATTTTTTTCCTTCTCATCATTCAGTTGCCTGTACATGTTGTGGGATGATCACCTCACAATAGGTGCCACCTGTGCAGTCTTTGTTGCCTTTTACTTCATAAAACTGAATCAAATATCACCTTAAATACTTTTGTACATCCCTCATCATTCGTCATTTACCTATCATAATACACGACAAACAAATAAGAAATGGAATTTAGGATTGTGTTGCCTGGACTGTGTTGTGTTGTAAGGATAGTAATAAGAATCTACAGGTTAATGCTGTCCTGACAATCTCACATTTTATTTTTGCAATCCCTTTGACATTATCAATTCTCAGTCATTATGGGCTACATATTGGTCTTGATTATTCAGTAAATACATAATATAATTTAAATCGGGTAAAACAGATTGAGATTAACTCTACAGTAGAAATTGAAGTTATTATCGACCCTGACTGCGTATTTGTGAAGGTTACATATGAATGTGTGTTGTATGTGCGCATTTGCGCGTGCATGCAAGCGTATGGTCTGATGTCACGGCGGTACTTTGATATCCAACTCGTCAGTCCTAAACCATTCCAGCGGAGGAATCAGATATTTGTAGTACCTCAATTTCTCACAAGATGGCAGCAAATTCACAGCACAATCACACTCATGTCAGTTATTAAACTGGCCTCAGAAAACACAGCTGTCAAAATGCGGATGGGCTGCGTAATCACAGTTAAACGGGGCCAAACTTCCTGGCAAAGAGCAGCTAACTTCCCAGCAACGAGGGACCAATTTCCTGGCAATAACAGGCCAGTATCCGGACTTAATGAGGAGTGTGTGAGGACAGTGTGTGTGAGCCTTCCACTAAAGGGTTACCAAAATTCACAAAGATTATTGAATTGCCTCCAGCCACACAGCTGCTGTTGCATTTAACACTCGAGCCCTTACAGCCAGGTGCTGAATGTCTCCGGGAGAAAGCTCAGATGTTGTGATGAAGGCAAACTGTGTGTTGCTAAAGGTTGTTTGAAATGAAGGGTGAATTAAATTTTTTGATGTACTTTGTCTCAACATACAGTATGTCACAAAAGTGAGTACACCCTTCTCATTTCAACTATTAATTTAGTATATCTTTTTAAGGGACAACGTTACAGAAATGAAAACTGAATATATTCTAGAGTAGTCATTGCACAATATGTCTAGCAGTGTAGATTTACTGCACTGTCCAAATAACTGAACAAACAGTCACTATTTCCAAAATGGGTGGCAACAAAAGTGAGTACACCTCACCGTCAACATGCCAAATTGTGTCCATAGTGTCAATATTTAGTGTGACCGCCATTGTTGTCTAGCACTGCCTTGATTCTCCAAGGCATGAGAATCAGAATCAGAACCAGAGCTGCATAGGTTGTTGCTGGGATCCTCCACTCCTCCATGACAAGATGACAGAGCTGGTGGCTGTTGGACACCTGCTGCTCCTCCACCTTCCTCTTGAGGATGCCCCACCGGTGCTCAATGGGATTCAGGTATGGAGACATACTTGGCCACAGCATCACCTTCAGCTTCTTCAGGAAGGCAGTTGTCATCTTGGAGGTGTGTTTCGGGTCGTTATCATGTTGGAAAACAGCCGAGCGGCCCAGTTTCTGAAGGGAGGGCATCATGTTCTGCTTCAGAATCTCACAGTACATAATGCATCAATTTTTATATAGCACTTTTCTGCTTTCTGGGCACTCAAAGACGCATTCACTCACACATTCACGCTCTGATGGTGGTAAACTACGTTTTTGTAGCCAGCTGCCCTGGGGCAGACTGACGGAAGCGTGGCTGCCAGTATGCGCCTACGGCCCCTCCGACCACCACCAAACATTCACACACAGCCATACAATGTTCCTATATATTGCATGTTTTTGTGGGTGGGGGAAACCGGAGTACCCGGAGAAAACCCACGCGAACACGGGGAGAACATGCAAACTCCACACAGAAAGGCCCCAGGCCAGATTCGAACCCACAACCTTCTTGCTATGAGGCAGCAGTGCTAACCACTGTGCCACCGTGCCGCCCATGTACAGTACATGTTGGATCCATTATTCCACAGACCGTGATGCTGCCGCCACCATGTTTGACTGTAAGCAGTACACACTTGTTTTGATACTTCTCACCAGGGCGCCGCCAAACATGCTGGACACCATCTGAGCCAAACGAGTTTATCTTGGTCTCGTCAGACCACAGAACATGGTTCTAGTATTTCATGTTCTTGGACTGGTTGTCTTCAACAAACTGTTTTCAGGCTTTCTTGTGGGCTAGCTTCAGAAGAGGCTTCCATCTTGGCCGATGGCCATGCAGACCAACTTTGCGCAGAGCATGGCGTATGGTCTGAGCACTGACAGGCTGTTATCCCACTGCTGCAACCTTGTTAGCAATGCTGCCAGCACTCCTGCGTTTGTTTTCTGAAGCCAACTTGTGCACCTGACACAGAGCATGAGGACTCAACCTCTTCGGTCGACCCTGACGAGGCCTGTTCCGAGCAGAACTCATCTTGGAAAACCGCCTAATAACCTTGGCCACCTTGCTGTAGCTCAGTTTCATGGTTTCACAGATCTTCTTGTAGCACAGACCATCTTTGTGGAGAGCAACAAATCTCTTTTTCAGATCCTCAGAGTTCTTTCCCATGAGGTGCTATGTTGACCATCCAGTGACCAGAATGAGAGCATTGCACCCAAAGCACCACAATTTAACCCTTCAACATGTTACACAACCTCATATGGCCCAGTCGAACAAACAAAAGCATGAACATGATGAACAAGTCTCGTTTCATTGCTTGGTTGATCATTGTCAATTGGGGTGTGTACTCACTTTTGTTGCGATCCATTTTGGAAATAGTGACTGTTTGTTCAGGTATTTAGACAGCGCAGTAAATCTACACTGCTACACATATTGTACCATGACTACTCTAGAATATATAGAAGTTTCACTTCTGTAGCATTGTCCCTTGAAAAGACATAATAAATTAAATGTCAAGATGTGAGGGGTGTACTCACTTTTGTGAGATACTGTATCAGGGACTCACAGAGTCCAGATTTCTGCCAGTTTAAGAATTTAATTTCCTTACTCATTATTTGAACAACACTGTATCTTCCTTATAACAATAATAATAGTTATATTATCATTGTCATCATCACAATCTTCATTGACAGCAGCAGGGTATACATATTTTAAAGCCACAAAGGTTACACGGATGGATCATTATTATAACCATTTTTCTAAAAATTCTCGCAAGGATCATGATGACGATGAAGATGGTGACAATGACTATGATTATTAGTCCTATTTTCACCTTCAGTACTAACGGACTGCATTCCCTATGGAAAAGGAACAGAACTGAGGCACTCTGCAGGGGGCAGCTACACACAAACCTAAACACTGAGCAGCTGCACACAGAGAAACCTGCTTCAAAGAGCTGTAAAATAACCCATTACAAACCCGCTCCGAGGTCCGGAGACAAACAGGGCCACCGCACACAGCCACACAGATGTGAGAAAAGCTGTTTCACCAGAATGTGGACTGCAGTGCAGAATTGAAGTCTTCTATAAATGTAAGAATATAAGTAAATTCAACCGCAAACAGACACACACAGGATTTGTTAAGTTGGCTTTGTGTTCCAGAACATTGTATCAAAAATAGAGCAAATGCATTCGAGGTAAAAGTGCAGACTGTTGTCATTTAATTGAGGCCATTTATCCCTACGTAGGTACTAAAGCCCATTTTATATAGTTATCCCATTTTATGGGGGCAAAATGAATTGAGCAATTAGCTGGTCAGAATGATGTTCAGAGTGCAGACAGAAAAAAATGTCAGTCTGCCTGTTACAGATGTCCTCAAATAGCTCTCTAGTTCTCAAGCTCCGGTTGTTTTTGTTGGCCTGGACTCAGCATGAAATCTGCTTCCAGTTTTGCGGCACCTTTATGCAAATGAAACACGGGCCATTTTGTCAGGTACACCTCTCCTGTGATCTGGAAAGACCTAGAACATATTTCACTTCAGATAGAAACTGAGTTTGACCCTCATTTGCAAAAATTCTGAGTGGTGACAAACTTAAAGCACAAGCTATTATTGTTATTTGAACTGTCAATATCAAGCCTCTATTACTTTTTTCTGTTAGGAGTCCAGAGGCTAAACGCTTTAGTTCAATTGCGAGACTCTTGCCACTGATAAACTCACTAGGTTTTTCCAGATTACAGAAGACCTATCTAGCGCAGGGAAGACCTGGGCTGCGTTCCAATCTGAAATAAGACACTCCCTTCACTTCTTCCTTCCACTCGAGTGAGCCCTCCGAATGATGTAGCAGGTGAGTGAGCCCTTCCCGAGCGAGGGAGGGCAATAGAAGGGACTTAGGGGGAGGGTTGTGGGAAATCGGATTGGAACAGCCCTCGCTGCGATTCTCCCTCACTTCGACATTTGTCAACAAGCCAACGGGAAGTTTGTGTTGCCATGGAGCCGACTGAGTTAGTTGCCCATCCTTTTTACCTTTTACAGTTCGCACGGAAAGGTATCGCATGTTTACGGGAAGTAGAAGACGGCGGCTCGTTTGATTGCTGCACTTGTGACTGTTGTATGGGAAAATAAAGCTGCTTTCACCCCAGAGGCGAAACTATTTTTTTGCTCGACATATTGCATTCAAAGTCAATGCAAAGACAGGAATACATGTGTTTCGCGTGCATTCGCGTCTTTGCAATGACTTTGAAAGTAATCTGTCGGGCGAAAAATTCGTTTTGCATCCAGTGTGAAAGCGGCTTTTAGCTCCGCAACAGTCCTCGTGGAAGCTACAGGCTAGCTACAGCAAAAAGGAATGTAAAGTCAAATGCTTAATAGATAATGCAAAATCGATGCCCCTCACCCCCAAAGTCTGCTATTTGCATATAACTGTCATAAATGAAACTCTACTCGAGCACAATTCTTACATTTGAATGGCAATTTCCCTGCCACAATTCCCCCTTTTGCCGACAGAAAAAATAGCGGACGTGAAATTTTGACTAAGGAAGAATGAGCAAAGCATTCTGGGCAATATCAAAGCTTGGAGGGATTTTCATCGTTGTCTTCGCTTGAGGGAGGATAATCGAGGGCTTGAGCAAATGAAAATGCGCCCTTTCCTCCGCAAAACTGGATTGGAACGACCCTACAAGTAGCAGCCATCTTACATCCGGGATTTTTTGGGGATTCCCCCCTCGATTGGAGGGCCAGAGAACACGACGAAGCAAGCATTTTTTCGGATTGGAACGCAGCCCTACTTTAAGTGACAAGAAGTTGGTACTCCTCTCCAGCTGATGACTTTAGCTCACTGCACCACCTCCAGCCGAGCACAGAATATGTTAGTCCGACATTAAGATTCAGACCACGTTCTGCTGAGGCAGAGCTAGCTCACAGTCCTGTTGGATATTTTTCCCTTTTCTTTTTGAGTTTCCTCATACGCAACGGGCTTGCAATAGAAAGTATTGTTTCTGAAAAAAACAGTGCTGCCAGAAACTGTGGCAAAGAAACTGCTTTCAAAATCAAATTTCAAAAAAGCCTTTAGAGCAGAACAAGAGTGGAGATCAAAGCCATATAAAACCAGGCTTTGCAGGGCAAAGCCCACTGGAGGATATGTGCTGACAATGCTGTATGTTATAATGC
>CM056582.1:100671593-100726593 GCA_029721435.1 Gymnothorax reevesii | reverse complement strand
AGGCAACATGTCAGAGTTTTCTGATGTCACTACTCATATCTTTTGCGACGATGGTAATTATGACAAATGGGAGAAAGCACAGTATGATGATGACTGATCAAGATTAACTATGAGGCTGTGGAACTAGTTACTGCAGCTCTACTGTAGCAATAAAACACAGTGGAACTAATGACTAGACTCTAACACACGGCAACGGAAGTTTCGGCTTTATCGAAACAGAATAAGTGAACAGTGGCAGAAGAAAATAATCCACAAATAAACTAATTTTTAAACCAAAACACAAGCATAATGTATTTAGCTCAGTGTGTGATAGCCATGATATAAGCGCAATTTAAGCCAGTCAGTTACACAACTCAGTGGTCACTGACTCTCTGATTCACGTTAATCCGTGTTACATGGCTAAAATGTGTATTTTCATGCAACCGGTATATCATTGTCTCTTACTACCTTTAACATATTTACAAATAATAATTTGCATAAGATTGTATATTACTGGTTATATTAATGATTCTTGAACATTTTCTTTGTAATGTTTTGTGCGAAACATGGTTTATTAATATTTATAAAGGGGCACTCAGTTTAGTTTAGGCCCCTCAAAACACTCTACAGAGGGCTGGTAAATGGCCTATGATGGTCTCTTTTACATACGTATTCATAAGCTTCCTGTATGAGATACATGTATGAATCCAAATAAAGAATTATTTCACGTCCAGTCGATGATAGAGCATTTATAATGATGCTGATAGAAGGTGAGTTTATAGTATATAAATGCCATATAAATACTTTCACATGCTAAACCACAGGTTTATCGATTCTAAAAGACAAAAGAACACTGATATCTTTTTCATTAATTAATAATAATTAATCATTTACAATTGTTGTTGCAAACATGCGCCATTTTGTTTTCGGCCATGCAGACTTTGAGTTATTAATAGTCACAGTTACTTTTCCAGGAACTAAATGGCTATTATTTTCTCAAATAATGTTATGGAAATATAGTTCTTTGTTTTATGTTGTGTTCCAGGGTTCTGGCCTTTGGCCAGAACAGTATTGCTTATGGTTTTAACAGTTTCATGTTCCATAGTTCAAGATTTCATAGTTTCATAGTTCATGTTCATAGTTCATGTCATAGTTTTAACAGTTTCTTGTTTAGGATTACTCATTTCATAATTCATGTTCCATGTCCATGTTTTTACTTTTCCATGTTTTTGTTTCATGCCAGGTCTGCCATGCCACTCCACCGCTTGTCTGCGTTCCGCCCCGTGCCTTCGTTGCTGCACATTTCAGAGCTCTGGGTTGGCTTTGGTATTTCCCTCTTCCTTCTGTGCTGTGCTGATTCGGGGCTCTCTAAGCTTAATTGGCAATTAACTGTTTTTAAGTTACTAACATTTACTAACACTCACTGGGTGGTGTAATTCTTAGATAGGCACATTACTAATATTACTAATTTAGACAGGGAGTTTATTGTCATGATGCCTGCTTTGCTATTTCAAGATCTTGCTGTGCTTTTCTGTTCTTAACATTCATGCTTGCTTCCAAACTGCATACTTAATTGGTACTTAAGCTGAGCACGCTCATTCCCTTAATGAGCAGGTCATGTCATCCAATCTCTGTCCATGTCTTGATCTTGCCATGCCTCTTGTTTCTGCTTCTCCAGGTGTTGCCCCTCATGTGTCTTCGATTTCCAAGCCTTTATCTGGATGCGGTGGAAGTTGGCTGGCAGACAGTGTCTCAAGTTTGTTTCTAGTCGCGTCTCTTTGCATGTGCAAATTTAGCCAAGTTCTTGTTGTCAAGTCCCCTAGCATTTCTAGTTTCAAGTCTCGTCCTAGCCTCTTGTTTTGTATATATATATATTTAGTCTTGTTATTTATTTTTCTTGATCTTCTCGCCTGGAGTTTCCAGTGCCTTTTGTTTTTTGCCTTTTTGCATTTATTGTTTATAGCTCTGTGTAGCTTACCTCAGTTTGTTTTTGCAACCCTTTGGGCCAAGTTTTTTGTTGGCCCTCGTGCCTGTTTTGTTTTTGTTTATAAATAAATCCTCATTCCCTTTTCCCGCATCTGGTGTCACTGATTCCATATCAGTTTTACATTTCAGAAAGTCAAATTCAAATCAGCTTCTCCCTCTGTGACCAAAAATAATAAAACTTTTAAATGTGAGGGAACTTTTTGTGACGACACACTTGACACATTTCCAGGGAGATTTGGAAATATTTAAGATGAAAACCCAAACATTGTGAAATGCTTTCTTCAACACAGCTTTCTTCAACGCAGGCAGCTCTTAGCAGGGATTAATAAGATAAGGCACACAATCTAATTCCAGTTCTGACAGTGACTGGAACAAGAGGGCACAGGTGGGAATGAGTTCGATTTCTATTTCACAGAGGCTTTGCACAGATGCATAGAACAATTTTGCATTTGTTATTAAAATATAGGTGGTCCTGAAATCCTTTAGGGGCCAAAGCTTGATATTGTTTCAAAGTTTCTATACAGTAAACTTTACCGTATCAAAACAGTAAAGTCAGAACAAAAGGACACACTTGCATTCAACAGGGTTGAGTCCAGTCATGGAAATCCTGATCGGTTTGGAGATAGTTACATCACAAAAGTTGCTATAACACTTCAAAAAAATCATGGCTCCTGAAAGGGCCTGCATCTGTGTTCAATACTAGAAATCATGACATCACAATGGTCTAACAGCTGCACAAGCTCTTTTAGGAATCGTGACATCACAATGGGCGTACAGCTCCACCAGCCTTTTTTTTTTTTTTTATTCTGACATCACAAAGGGCTGTCAGCTGCACTGTTCCATCCAGAATCGTGGCATTACAGAAGACCTGCAGCTGTACAGTCCAATTTAGAATCAGGACATCAGAGGAGAAGGACTGCAGCTGTACACAGAATTAGTTACACTTGCACTGCTACAGTAATGTCAGCAAAGGGCTGCACTAAGCAATAAAGGTCTGATATCTGTAGACATCTCTGATGATGAATGGACAGATTAATATTCCAATGAATTATGTAAAATCCCTCGGTATCATTTCAACATTTTAGAGCACACAGGTGGCTGGGTCTTCTTGCTGCATTGTCAATTCTATTCCGTGTCAATAATTCAAATTCCATTTAAATCAAATGACAAATTAAATCTGTGTATAGAATTAAATCCACCTTTATCTCTATTAATGAACAGAATTTTGTTACAGTAGCGATTTAATTAAACTGACATGGAAGCCACTCCAAACTCACTATAGCTGCAAGATGAATTTCCATGGAAATAGCTAATGAAGGCATAATGTGGTCCTGAATCAACAGATGTAGACTGTTGATAGAGCAGGTGACGGGTTACGGAAAGCTGTGATTGTCACAGATGGGGCTGAAGCACTGTCTACGTGAGCCACAGAAAATCTCTGTTAAACAGACTTGACAACACAGGCTCTTGGGTGTTTTCCTGTGTCGGCCTGTTGAAAAGGGTCAGTGTGAAGACAGATGGTTTCCAGATCAGTGCCTTTGGCAACATGTGCCAAGTCTCCACTCACTTCAAAAGATTACATCTCAGTGTGCTGTAGGGAAACGTAATTCAGGCATTTCTGGGGACACATTTTAGCTAAACACCAGCACTGCGAAAACACGGCCTTTGCAACTAGATAGTATCTCATGTGATGCCAAACTCCACCTTTACATTAGCACACATCTTCATTGCTTTAAGTGTTTTGAATTTTGTGAGGTTACGCTCAGGAACCAGATGCGAGAATCAAGCACTCCAAAAAAACTGTGTTTTATTAAGGAAGGGGGTGAACCCCCACAGAGCAGGCAGCAACAGTACAATGTCCACAATCCAAAAATCAGAATCCCAGGGACGTAATCCAAGTTGTAAACAGGGCAGCAAAGGCAAAACTCATGGTCGGGCAAAATAGGTTCAGTACACAGATGCACACAAATCCAAGTCAAAGCCAAAATCACAAACGGGGACAGTCCAGTCAGAAGAGAATCACAAAGAGTACAAGGCATAAACGATCGTAGCACAAGCGAAACGTTCTGACGAAGGCTGGCTGTGAAAAGACTGCTTAAATACACAAACAGGAAGTCACATGCTACAATAGGAAGCAGGTGGGCTGGATTAGACTAATTAACAAGGGAAAAAACATGAGGAAGTTCCTAACTACATGAAATTGGCAAAAGCCAAAACGCGGACAGGGATCACAAAGACAGCGCATTGACAGACACACGGCTCCGGTTAGGGAGTTCTAACGTGCACAGATAAGGAGGGAGAACAGAGTTTAACAAGTGCAGCGTTTCCGCTGAAACGCAGCAAAGTAGATTGAGTAAAGACAAGAGGCGGAGACTAGAACAGGGCGAATGCTGAGAGCTCGTTAGTCAATTAGTAAAGTGCAGCTATACAATCCCAAGTACTCGTTATTAAGTTAGTATTATAATCATTGTTAGTCTTGGTTAGTATCTTTAACTAAAATAACAAATTGTTAGTACTGTTAGTAATTAGAGAAAAGCAAGGTGAAGGAAGCAAATGAGATAAGAAGGAATGATTGAAATCCCAGAAACCATGAAATCACCCAAAAGTGTGGGACGTAATACTGGGGTAGTGAGCGATCACATGACATGAGACCAGACGGGGAAGACAAAGTGCACTATATGGGAAGAAACAAAACAAGAGCCAGAATGTAACTGCGGGAATGGGTTATGGCAAACATATCGACAAAACAAAACAAAAAAAGGCATAGAATCAGAATCTCAAACAAATCATAGTCAGGCAAAGCAGAATCATAATCCAAACATGGGTAAACAAGGCAGAATCATTGCCAAGACATGGTCAGACAAAGCAGGATCATAACAAATTTGTTGTCAGTAGAGTAGAAAGGAGGTGGAAAATATCGCCTTTGTTTCAGAGGAGAGCCATTCATTAACTGAGCTGTGGGTGCACAGTCATTTTAAACTAGGACAGGATGGACAAGGAACCACATTGTCTGTCAAATGTATAACATATAGTATCATAGTATATAATAAAATTTTTAAAATGTTATGTTTTTCATCTCCCGTAATAGTGTACATTCTGGCAGAATGACAGAATTAAATTAGGGTAGGACATGTCCCTCACTCCCCATACTACCAAAATCATAAAACAAGATGAGTTTTTTATTTCTTGTTTTTAATTTTTTTTTTGTCACTCTCCCTCTATCCCCGCACAAGACGAGCATAGCTGTTGAGCAGTGGGAATAAACGAATGGCTCGGTCAGTGGAAGCAGGCCTCAGGAGCCCAGAATCAGGACACAAAACTTAGGACATCCAGCTGACCAATGCCCTTTCTCCTCTGCAGGGGGTGCTACAACCTCGGGGTCCCCAAACTGAGCTCGAGGGAGCCCCAGGGCCAGCTGGTGTCTCTTTAAATTTAGCAACTAATTTAGACTCAAGAGACCGCGTGAGATGAGTCATCTCTGCACTCGACTGCTTTAATTGATCAATTACTTGATAAGCAACAACAAAAACCAGCAGAAGCCTGCGGCATCCCTGGATTGGAGGGCGTCTACCTCTGCTGGGTCCAATTACAGGGAAATGCACACAGCTCCTAGTGCTGGATTTCACTGAACTGTATCCGTACAATTTGTACAATCAGGCTAGAACTGGGTCAGAGACATAGACTTCAACACAATGGAAAACATGCTGCAGATTGCTGTCAATGCTAGACAGTCAGTACGTTTACATGCACAGTTAGGTTGAGCTATGAAGCCATTTACTCAGGCTACTGTCCTTGTGTCAGCATACACGCGTGGTAGGGACTTGGTTTATTAACTAAATATATCCGTCTCCGATATGATAGGTGGCGATATGCCCCTTTTCAGCTTGTCGGTGTTGGACCATTTTCTGGTTGACCTATTACATCACAGACCAAACAATCGACAAACGAGATAGCTGGTGGCTAACTGGTATCATGTCGAGAGGCGAGAACATAAGCTACCTTATGGTTGTGTACCTTTCATACGTGCTGTACGCTATGTTTTTTGTACAGTTGAGATGCACACTATCCCTGATGCTTGTGATATTAGTCGAAGGCAGGCGGAAATGCTGTATGCTCCAGGACTGCTCCTACAGCCCGACCTCTGCCATGCCTTATTTATGACCCCGTGTATTTCCCAAAAGCATAGTTGCTAACTGAGTTAGAAACTTGGATAGCTAGTTTACTCACAGTCAGTGGTTCCAACTATTTAAGTTAGAATCTGTGCTTTTAGTAAACGCACCTCCGGGCCTCCAGTGCATTTTGGATGTGGGTCAGGAGTAAAGACTAGTGGGAGAGAGTCGTTTTGAGTTTTCAGATGGTGAGAGAAAAGAACATTTTCAGATGACACGCTTGTCATTCCATAACTTAGCCGGATTAATGGAGGAAATTATGAGCCCCCAAGGCATGATTGTTTGTGCACCAATACCTTGCAGACAAGGATAGCTACAGTTCTGTACAAACTTTCGAGTTGGGCAGAGCACAGAGTTGTCGCTAATCAGTTTAGTGTTTACAAGTCCACAGAACTTCTGGGTAAAAGCCCTGCATGATGAATTTTGGAGCATGCACAGAGCGCATAATCCAGTTCAGTTAAATTCAAGCATATACAAGGAGGAATAATGCAACTAGTAACCGCATTATCTGGGTGTTTTAGTCTGACAATGAGAAATTCGATTTAATACAACTTCAGTTGAACATGTTTACATTCATTTTAAAAGTCTGGTTCTAGTCGGACTAACGCAGCAAATGGATTTTATCTTGGTTTCTCCACTGACATATGTGAAAAACAACTGAAGAGCCCAGTGCTACAAGTACTTAAGTCATATTTTCACACATTGTCCCTCATTTATCAAACGTGTGTACACCAAAAAAATGGGTGTATGCCAAATCTCCCGCAAGGATCGGCATTTATCAGTCTGAACGTGAGCGAACGGTTCGCAAAAATCTCTCGCCAGGTCTGACCAGGTGTACGCAGATTTGAAACCAGCGAACAACATGCAGGAACGAGTGCAGCTGTCAAAATGAGTACTAAACCATATACAGCGATGCCGACGTCATGCTGTTGTAGCTATTAATAAAATTAACAAATAGGCTAAATATTTCAATAAATAAAACCCATGTGTTGAGAAATTAATTAAACTTATATTTTGAGACATCCTGCTTGTCAGGCCAGGCGGCTGACAATTAAAATCAATTTGATTAAGCGCAATGCGTGGCTTGGCAGATATGCAGTGTGGTATGTCAGATGTGCATCCAGTCAGATATATATTGAACAAGAAAAGAAACGCAAGTTAATTAAATGCAGACTGGAAAATAAGTTTGCAAGTAATTATTTAAGAAAATCAAAATTATTACGAGTGCGTGCACATTTACACTCGTTTCATCAATTTTTTATTTTCATTTTTTTATTTTGCAGTCACTTTGACTGAGCAACCATAAGAGTAGATTAACTAACATTTCTTTTGTTGCTCAGTATGTATACGCCTACGGACACTTTGACCGTGATCACATTTTGACAATGGCAGATCTTCTATTGTTAGAGGAATAAACTTCTGTCCGACGTGAGAGGAACTGTCGGCACAGAGAAGATCTCCTCCGGGAAAGTGATGAGTGGCTGCTCGTTTTGTGTGGCACCCAATAAAATGTCATGGAGTAACACTGATAAAAGTACACTGAAGAGTGATCTCTGCAGACTGTATTATAACAATTACCCTCATGCAGCTCATCCATGTCCCCCCGCGTCGTATTCCCACGCGATCCTCGAACGGTGACAGCTGGAGTGCACACAACACGTTTTTTGGTGGCACTTTTGGTTTCGATCAATTTTTGTGCTTGGATGCGCTTAAATAAGTACGAATACTCACTTCAATTTATTAATGAATTAAATCAAACCTCTGCTGCACTCCGGTTTTCCACCCAAACGGTGTTCACTGCAGCATCAATAGTTCTCCAAACTGCAGCCAACTGGGCTCCCTTTACGCCACTCTTAAGGCTTCCAAATAAAATTATTTTGTTTTTCTCCACCCCGCACGTGACAATAATCTACATCAGATCCTAGGCAAGTTTGATAAATTGTGAGGGCCATTGTGAGGTAACGATGGGAAAATGTCTTTCATAGTAACCAAAGTCAATTTTCTTCAAAAGAAAATCTCGCAATGTAAGTACTTTAAGCACTCGGGTATTCGTTTGTACCCTTGACTAGACAAATACAACATGTATTTTTGCTGAACTTCCAATTGTCCAAAATATGACTTTTAATGAGTACTTTTACCACAGAGGTCTTCAATTTCTTCAGCAACACAGTTAATATTTCAGGGTAAGATTTCAAGAATCTCTTGGAGAGTTTCTAGACATTGGCAGACTCTCAATATTTTAAGAGGTGTCAAGTCCGGGGGTCAGAAAGTAGAGGTCCTGTCGTGTGTCTTTTATTATTATTTATTTATGATTTTATTAATCAGTTATACCTCTGGTCTAAAAAACTGTGGTGCTTGGAAAACACTGAGGAGGAAGTTTACATCATGAATGTGGAGCATTTGACATTAGTGGCCAAGCCAGGTATTCCCAAAGCCAGTAGTGCCTTATTCACACTGGCCACTAGGGGCTCTAGTCCTCATATGCTTCATATCCCTGCGCTCCTCATTACCCCCCCAGAATGGGACTCTTGAGGTCAAAATCCCCACATAATTTTTGGCGAATGACCCCCTGAAGGAGCACTTACTTTATGCACTCCTTGGACTCCCAGAGCACACGGGATGGTCGATGGCCATCAATCATTCAGATAGAGGCTCAGTCCCCTTGGCCTTGGTCCCTTTGAACTACAGCCAGGCCAAGGGCAAAGCGAAGGATAAGTAGTGTCATTAGATCCTTAATTTACATTCAATCTACACAGTGGCATTAACCATTTAAAATGTAGTATATCACTATGTGATTAGACTGTATTACCTCAACATTCAAAGACCGATGGCGTAATACCTTGTGACCGAAAGAGGTTGAGTTTTAGGATGCTGACTTAGAATATTGTCAAAAAAATCTTCTCTGAGACTCAATGGTTAATATGGTTATGCAGAGGTAATGGCCTGGTCTGACCAGCCCATATTATTTTTTCTCCATCTCCCCAGATCTCCTGATTAAAAGCCAACATCTAACTCAGCAGGCAGCTGGAAGCAGTGGGGAGTCTCTGGGCGCCGCTGGGGATGCTGGGAAGTGGAAATGTCAGACAGCACAGAGCCTGTGCATCTCTGGGGATTTTACAGGGCAAATGAGTGTCAAGGAACAGGTTTAAAGACAAAACCAGGGGTCTAGTCAGGGAACTTCTCCACTACTCTAAATTTCACAAGTATAAAAGTGACTTTATACTGTCCTCAATTACACTAACACCTTCGGTCACATACATGCATAAAACCTCGAGTATTAATGAGTAAAGGCGTGTGCCCGACAACCTGGTCAGGGCATCTGCTCTGAAGGCCCAAAGTTCACACGACATGCAAAAACGTATTAATATGGCAGCTCGTTCAGTACACATACCACTCTCATTTTTACATAAAAGCTCCATTATCTTTGGCATTATAAAAGTATATTACTTTGCAAATGTTAGCTAAGTATGTTACCCCGGGGGCTAATAAGCCTCATTCTTTGGCACGGTTTCACTACAGGAAGGAGGCCATGGTATCAAAGCTAGAGCCAACTGTGATGTGCCATCCTGTAGGGTGGTGTGTATTCGGTCCGGGGCCTATGCAGGAAAGAAAGTGTTTATCTTTATTTTGACTGGGGTCTGATGAGGTGTGGGGACCGATGAGACATATCACATATTTGCAATCAATAGCTGTCAGAGCTGCTGAAAATTGGCAAAATAGTCATTTGGCTCATTGGTCCCCTTGGCTCATTGGACCACAGTCTCATTTTACAACATTACAAATAAAAACTATTCAAAAATGAAGGCTTACACTCCCCTTTAAGGAAAAAATTCGCCCCCCACAATGCCTCTCCTATACCAGGGTAGCTGACATCGCCTCTCCCAGAAGGCCCAGTGTACTGCAGTTTATCCTGCTTTGAAATCTCTGGGAAAACAGCAGTCTGTGCCACAGACAGAACTAAACTGTGGAAATAAACCTTCCAGCACAGTCTGAAGAAAGGTCTGGAACTGAGGATCCACTGAGTGTGAGAGGAAGTCCCCAGGCGTCATATCCTGAAGGGGCCAAACCCAACCCAATCATCCCCCACCCCACCTTGCCCCCGCCCCCAGACTGGTCTTACGGCGATTCCAGAGTACCACCCCATTTCTGTCCCTATTTCAGAACCTGTTTATTGAAGGGTGGGATATCTTACATTGGGGACCCAAAGATCGTAATTAGTCTGATGTGATGTGGACCTGAGACCAAAACATCAGACATCAGTCTCCTCATTCAATTTCACTGAGTCTCTCAATCAATGGAAGCTGATCTTTTTTTGATTGAAAGATCATTGAATTTAAAAGCAGAACCAACATGAGACATCAAACAAATGAGAAGCTGAAAAGATTCTGCGGATGAGACAGACGGCATTGATTACTCTGGTGTGGGCAAGGGACGATAAATAGCTTGCAAACCGGTTGTCACACAGTCCTGCGGTTAGCATATGTTAAATGTGGGTCAGGCTGTTGCTATTTATCCTCAATGCATAATGTATGAAAAAAATGAAATTGGAAAAGAGAATACTTGGAAGAATTCCTGTGAACTAGCGTTTTATGTTTTATGGAGGTTGGCTGCGATTGCGCAGTAATCGCTCGTTTTTCTGGGCCATTTTGGCTGGGCACATTTTTGGCTGTCACCTTGTTTCCCGCAGCTATTTCTCTGACAAGGTCTCTCCCTCATTCTCCCCCTCTCTCTTTTTCTTTCTCTCTCTCTCTCTCTCGCTCTCTCTCTCTCACTCCTTGCCCCTTGAGTACGCACTTTCATAAAGAAATGTTGGATTTATTCAATGGAAAATCTGTACTATGTGAAGTTACTTTTATGGCTTCAAAGATTCAAAGCCCAGTTATAAAGTCAACTTTCTTACAAGCTTTTTAAAACAGTTACTTTGGAACTGTGGTTGGCTCAGTATTATCATGTGAATCCAATTTTATTTCTGAGAGCATCCATGCGTACTCTCACTCTTTTTCTTTTTCACTGATTTTCCACTCTTTACATTCCCAATCTGTAGATAAGTCAATATATGAGTATGCGCAAGAAATTTGCAAAGAAAAGCTCTTGAATAATTTTTGACCAATCATTATCATGCCTAGTTAGCTAGCTAACGCTGGATTGAACCATATTGAGAAAGGGTTTTGTTTAAAATTCAAAAACGCTGATGTCTTCATAGTCTTGTTCTTGCATGCTATAGTAAAATCTGGCCCACACTGACTGTTCTCCTTTTGGCCTTGTCTTGTAAGTAATGATGGATAATCAGTTAATCATTCGATAAAAGTATCGCCAACCAGAGCCAATTCATTCGTTATTTTTTCTTCAACCGCAACATTTCTTAGCAAGAAGTACTTCAAGCCTGAGAAGGCCTACTTTCTGGAAGGCAAACAACTCCTTGGACTGAAGATTAAAATGGACTCCAATCTGCAGCAAGTTTTAATGCTGATTAAATTCAGTCCAATGATCTGACCTATGCTGTCTAAAGAACTGTGAGCTAATCATTATTTGTCCGTGTTTCTGAAAAGCATTCCTAAGGCTCACAGTCCATTAGAATTTGTAATTTAGTGATTGCCATTTAATTATGCGGGTAAATGTCAATCACATAAGACAGTAGATTGCAGACTCCACAGAATTTATTACTGTAAATTAGAACCATTACCTCTTCCCTACTCTGCTTACTTCATCATTTTCAAAGACTCTTTTAGGAGAAAAATAACATATACATGACTGCAATACATGATCATATCTTAACCCCTAAAACTCTGGTTTTTGACTGAATACCCCCCCTTAACATTGTAGGTCCAAGTCAGAAAAAAAAGAAAGTTCATCCCCCATATTGTCGTACACGGTCACATACATATTCTGTATCTGCTAGTTGTGGAGCTTCATTGCTGCTACATTGGAAAGAGAGCAAATACTTTTTTTTACAACACTGTACATTAAAATATTCAAACCCATGTTGCCATGCTTTTATGGCCGCAGCATAACTTGAGAATGAAAATTCTAGATCTTATGCATCATTGTGTAGATATTTCCCTATAATTCAGCAGGATATATTTTGGATCTTTGGAGACCTTGAGATCTACACGATAATTCAAAATAGGTCTGAGGTTCCACAGGTTTGAATAAAGCTGCATTATTTGGTGATCCCACAAAGGGGATTGCAAAGTTGAAGAGGTTAACTGCTGATAAAAAAAAATTCTCACAAATAATTGAATAATTGAAATAATTAAAACGTATTATTATTATTATTAATAACAACAACAATAATAATAATAATAATACTTGATTATTTACTGTCCAAAGGTACAATACAAAGCTTCATTATATCCAAAAAATATTTTCTGGACTCATTGTTTGAAAAGCATCTCTTTTTTCAACTGGATTTACTCTAGGTCTTCACTGCCATAGGAGGTGTATTTACATCCCAACGGGACTGATGAGAAAATGATCACTGCTGGAAGAGAGAAACATGAGTAGGGCAGTCCAGTCTCAACCACAGCAGCTCCGTTCATAAAGCCTGCTGAGCGACAACAGGCTTATTATCATTGATTTTATTTTTCTTTTTTTACCAGGAGAAAACACAGAAGATTAAAATGATGGTTTTCAATGCTTATTTTTATTTTTAATCAGGCTGCTCGCTCAAAAATCTGGCCATTAAAGGGTTTGAACAAAGGGGCCACAGAAATACTCAACACTGGAAGTGTTGTGAAGTAAACCTTCAAACGATGTTAATGCCATCATTTTACACAAACATGGTTAATCCACCAACAAGGAAACAGACACTGATAAGGAACGAATTACACACACACAAAAAAAATGCAAGTTAGCTGAATAAAACGACGGAAGACGGGTAGACTACAGTAATAACGAAAACTCTCATCAGCTGTCTTTGCTTTTGCTGTCGATATAAAAATTTGTTATATACAACGCTTCACTTTATAGTGTGAAATCGAGTCCAGGCAAATGTCACGGATACAGAAACAATATTGTGGTACATTTATATGTAATGTAGCTCAACTCTATTTCGGAGTATTTACTGCTAACGGTAGCCGAAGACATGCTCGACCTTCCAGATGCTTATCGGCTTCTATAACTTCCGCACCCGCTGTGCAGAGACTGCAAAATCAAGCAGGGAAGGAAAGAGTCGTGTCTTGCCGAATATTGAAGCCGTGTCTCCAGATTCTATTGTTTACCACAGCACAATGGCATGCTCATTTACCGCATTCTGACAGGTGATACATCTGAGAGGAGAGAGTGTGTGTGAGTGTGTGTACGTGCATAAGACTGTGTCCTGGATTTGAGGTGTTACTGAGTACAGTGACTGTGCTCATTGAGTATATTTATTCTGTCTCTTGCTTTGCTCCAGAGATGTGAGATATTATATATCATACTGCCACATGAATATTTCATCTCTGCATAAGCCTGAAGATTTCCTCGGTGGAGGAAACACCTTTTTTAATAATCACTCGCAGAAACACTGGCCTTCGTCCAGCCCATCTACGGTGTGTGTGAGAGTTTGTGTGTGCACGTGTGTTCTTGTTGGTTTGAGTGGGTGCATTTTTTTCTGTGTGTGTGTGTGTGTTGTGTACGTGCCAACGGTTAAGACTTTTTTTGCTTTATTACTCACTCACAAAAACACTGAACAAAGTCCTTCTCACATTTTTGACGCATAACATGTCTAATGATTCCTGATTTCTGATATGGAATCAGTTGACACCAGATGCGGGAAAAGGGAATGAGGATTTTATTTTAAACCAAAACAAAACAGGCACGAGGGCCAACAAAAAACTTGGCCCAAAGGGTTGCAAAAAACAAACTAAGGTATGCTACACAGAGCTAAAAAACAAAGAATGCAAATGACAAAAAACAAAAGGCACTGGAAACTCCAGGCAAGAAGATCAAGAAAAATAAATAACCAGACTAAATATATATACACAAGACGAGAGGCTAGGACAAGACTTGAAACTAGAAATGCTAGGGAACTTGACAACAAGAACTTGGCTAAACTTGAACATGCAACGAGACGCGAGACACTGTCTGCCAGCCAACTTCCACCGCAACCAGATAAAGGCTTGGAAATCATGACATGAGGGGTAACACCTGGAGAGAGAGAAACAAGAGGCATGGCAAGATCAAGACATGGAGAGAGATTGGATGACATGACCTGCTCATTAAGAGAATGAGCGTGCTCAGCTTAAGTACCAATTAAGTATGCAGCTTGGAAGCAAGCATGAATGTTAAGAACAGAAAAGCACAGCAAGATCTTGAAATAGCAAAGCAGGAATCATGACAATAAACTCCCTGTCTGAATTAGTAATATTAGTAATGTGCCTATCTAAGAATTACACCACCCAGTGAGTGTTAGTAAATGTTAGTAACTTCAAAACAGTTAATTGCCAATTAAGCTTAGAGAGCCCCGAATCAGCACAGCACAGAAGGAAGGGGAAATACCAAAGCCAACCATAGCTCAGAAATGTGCAACAACGAAGGCACGGGGCGGAACGCAGACAAGCGGTGGAGTGGCTTGGCAGACCTGGCAAAAACAAAAACATGGAAAAGTAAAAACATGGACATGGAAACATGAAATGCAAAAACTGTGACATGAACTATGAACTATGAAACTATGAACTATGGAATCTTGATACATGAAACTGTTAAAACCATGAATAATACTGTTCTGGCCAAAGGCCAGAACCCCGGAACACAACAATTTCCCCCTTTAAGCCTACAGAGCAGTGGCTTGGCTTCACTGATAGGGTCACTGTTTGTGTGCAGACATGCAAAAATAAAAATAGGACCAAGGGTCCAGTAGTCCAACGACCAAACATACAGAATTTAGAAGGACATTGGAAATGCAATGCAACAACTTGGCACTTTCAAGGTCAAAGGTCATGGTAACAACTAAATCGTCAATACTTTCATTAGTAATGGTTAATAAAATAAATATGTGTATACGTTTCCAAGTGATAAATTACAGAGACTTCATACGGCCATGGCGCAACTTTCCAACTGAAAGACATGCAAGAAACTGTAATCATCAACATGATAAAGAAGAGGTCAGCAATAAACATAATGTAAAATTCAAAAAGGGACATTTTTTTAATTCGTTGAACAAGCATGGACGAGTTTGTATCTAAGATGCGCCATAACAAATATCACGTCACTCAGGATGAGGGTTTTAGTGGGGAAGATTTTTGAAAATGTTTCTTAAAGTGACCTTCAAGGTCACTCAAGATCAAAGGTCATGATACCAAGTTAAAGCCAAGTTATTTCACTTTTCATTATGTTATGCACAGTCGATGATGAGACCTCCAAAGCCTTTGCAATTTGACATTGAGGAAAATTGTTTTTAAAATATTCCACAATTTTCTAAAGCAGTTCTTCACAGGTTGAAGAGCCTCTGGCCATGTTTACTTCTGAGAGACTCAGCCCGTTTAAGACATTCCTTTTATAGCCAATCATGTTACACACCTCATGCCAGTTAATTTAATTACTTGCTAAATGTTCTTTTAGCTGATTCTCTTATATGTTTATTGCTGTTTCAGCCATTTTATGCCTGTGTCCCAACTTTTTTGAGACCTGTTGCAGCCAGAAAATTTGAAATAGGCTTATCTGTATGTTCTATTGTAAATAAAATATTGGCTCATCTGTATGTTCTATTGTAAATAACATATTGGCTTATCTGAAAGTCATTGTATTTTGATTTTAATTTACAATTTACACTTTGTCCGAACTACTTTGGAATTTGGGTTGTACATGGAAGAATTCATGATCACAAAACTTCATAAATTATTATTTTTTAATTAGTATATTCAAAGAATCTGAAAAAACTTAGACCTAGTCACAAGGATACTAAATGACAAATACCAAGTCATTCCAGCTTACTGTTATAGAGATGACAGTTTCTCAGAAGAGGGTTCTCACAAAATTGCTAACGACAGCAACAATGCTGACAACAACAACGCCAACAATGGATAGACGATGGTCGCCGAATACCAAATGATGCCTACAGTTCATCAGCCCTTCGGGCACCGTTGGACTGACGACACTAAACACATGAGGGATAAGCCCATCTTTAAGTTTATGTCCATTCAGTTGACACTGAAATGAGTAACAACAATATAAAGACACCCAATTCCAAGTCTGAATGTAGATAAATGGAAAACAGTTGGTTTAGATTTCACAGGTTTGAAATATAACTCTTAATTTGCTCTCAATGTTGGCAGTTTTACAGCAGTACCATGCAGTTATGAATGGTATTATTCATCAACAGACAGTTGTGTGTCTGAACATGGGTTATGTACAACCCTAATTCCACAAGAATTGGGACATAATGTAAAATGAATATAAAACAGAATCCAGAGATTTGCAAATACTCTTAACAGCTTTCAGTTCAGAACTGTGATGATACGCTCAGGAACCAGACGCGAGAACCAAGCAATGCAGTAGAAAGGTATTTATCAAGCGAGGGGGGAAACCCCCCGCAGGGTACTAAGTCCACAATCCAAAAATCACAATCCAGTTGGGCAGAATCCAAGTTGAAAATCAGGGCAGCAATCACAGTACTCGTGGTTCAAAAAACAGATGCAGACAGAATTGCAAAACAGAGCCAAAAATCGTAATCAGGGACGGTCCAGTCAGAATAGAATCACAGAGAGTACGAGGTGAAGACAACTGTGGCACAAGCAAACAGAGAAACGTTCTGACAAGAAACTGTGGTGAGAAGAGTCCTAATATACACATACGGGGGGTCACATGCTAAACAGAAATCAGGTGTAGAGAATCAGACTAATTACAAAGGAGCAAACATGAGGGAAAACCTAATCACATGAAACGGGCAAAAGCCAAAATGCGGACTGGGATCACGAGACTATAGACAGAACATACGGCTCCAGTTAGGGAGTTCTCACGTGCCCAGATAATGAGAGGAAGAACAGAGTTGAGCAGGTGTGGAGGATCCACTGAAACGCAGCAGAGAAGAGGAGAGACAAGAGGCGGCGACTAGAACAGGGCGAGTGCTGAGAGCTTGTTAATCAATTAGTAAGTGCAGCTATACAATCCCTTGTGCTCATTAGTAAGTTAGTATTATATACAATGTTAGTCTAGGTTAGTAATTTAACAAAAACAAACTGTTAGTGTTGGTTAGTAATTAAGAAAAAGCAAGATGAAGGGAGTAAACGAGATTGGAAGGAATGACTGAAATCCCAGAAACCATTAAATCACCCGAAAGTGTGGCACGCAATACTTGGGCTGTGAGCGATCACATGACATGAGACCAGACAGGGGGAGACAAGGTGCAATGCATGGTAAAAACAAAAACATGGACTGGAATAATAACAGCAGAGTGGATAAAGGCAAAAATACAAGACATGACAAAAAAAAACATGGCCGAAACTAAACCAGGACAAAACATGAACAGAAACTGACATCTAAATCCCAATATAAAATACAAAGCATGGTCAGACAAGGCAGAGATCAAAATCCAAACATGACAGAATCATAACAAGAACAGCACAAAGAAAAATATTGTTAAATTTCACATATTCAACTCTATTTGAAGAGCCTAGAGGTAAAAGTACTAAAGTCACATTTTCGAACAGCATGCGGTAAGGAAAGGAAAACATGTGTTATTGCAACCAAAGTTGATTTCCTCAATTTTCCCAGAATTGACATTTTATGACTTAAGTACTTTTAGCACTGCAGTCTTCATTTATTTTTGTTAATATTTGTGAATTCCATATTTGGTAGTTGCAATGCACTCCAAAACAACTCAAACGGGGATGGTAAAACTGGAAAACTTGTTGAATCTTGAAAAAACACCCATTTGGAACATTACACAGGTAGACAGGTGAGTGATACACAGTTGATTCCATTAGGTATAAAACGAGCCGTCAGGAAAGACCCAGTCATAAACCATCAAGATGATCGAGGCTTGTCACTTCGCTGAAAGCTGCTTGATCAAATCATTAAGCAGCAACATTTCACAACCTGCGATTGCACAGAATTAAGGCATTTCTCCATTGTCAGTCATAATACAGTATCATGAAAAGATTCCGCGAATCCAAGGAAACAGTAGCAATCTCTATGCATAAAATATGAGGCCGAAAGCCAATGTGCGTGACCTTCAAGCCCTTCAAAAATTAATAAATATTCCATTATGGTTGCATAATGCTTATTTGGCTATCTAACACATTAGTTACCCGCTCATTAACTGATAGCTAATGAACAAATGTTACTTAATGTTAATTGTTGTACCCTTATTGTAAAGTGCTACTGAGTGCAGAAACTAGCCTGACCCACCAACGGCCCTGACCAAAACGTGACAGAATAAGACAATGGAGACCCATCACTGTTGGTCAACTGAAGTCCTGTATCAGGCAACAATGGTAACAAATTCTGCTTTTGAAACTCCCATAATTTGTGTCCTCAGTTCCAAATGACTTCGGAGCGTAATTAAGATGAGAGGGGATGCTTGTGGTGAACAAGCACCTGTCACAACTTCATTGGAACACGGGGGTTCCCCGGTGTCATGGCTAAAGTTCTAGCGCTTTCGACCTGCCACCTAATCATCCCCCGGTCTAATTGGCTGTGCTAATTGCCCTCTCCCCACCTCAACCCCCAGGGCTCCCTTAAAGAAAAGATTTCAATCTCAAAGGGATTTCCCTGATTATAGAAGGGTTAAAATGTGGTATGCATCACATTTCGAAATAGCCATTATTTTCAAAAAACAACACAGTTGATAAGTTTTTTCTCCGTACTTTCTTAATTTCATTACAGGTAAAGAGGGATTTGCAAATTATTGCTTGCTGTTTTTTTTGCATTTTGCACATTGTCTCAATTGTTCTGGGATTGAGGACATACATTGCAGGCATTTTCCTGAGTTTTTTTCACAAAATACAAGGCAGGAAACCTGCCGATGAGGACTAGAGAACTGAGCATGACGACAAAGCTATCTTCGATCTACTACACTGACTGTAGAATGATTGCATATAGCAAAGTAAATAGCAATAAAAAGTCCAAAAGGATAAAACTCAGGAGGACTAATGGATCACCAGCAAACCAGCAGCCCATAGAAGTGTCAGGGGTAACGTGTCGGTAACCTGTCCACCTCCTTCTCTTGTTCTTCTCACAGTCTCACTAAAGCTGAGCTGAGTCTCAGGGAAACACCTCTGTTTCCGTGACAACGGGGCAAACTGGCAACCACAGATACATCAGGGGTCAGAGTCCCCACTCCCCACCCAGCCAATAAACAGGGATGCCAGGAAGAACCACAACATCACTCCCAGACACAAATCACCAAATCCCACAGCACAGTAAGACTTGAAAAAACCTGGTTCCAGATGCTGGTTATTTCCCCAAAACGTCTGAGAGACCCCCAAGAATTTTCAAAAAAATACACATAAATAATGTCTGCTGTGTTTTGCTGGGCACGGGATAAATTTGAGCATAAAACACAAGATGAGTGTTTACAATCCATGCGAAATAGGACCTCTGATAATAGCCCCTTGTGCATTATGCGGTATTCACCAATGGGACGAGAGTTTGAAAAAAAAAATTAAAAAACACCGGTACCTCTCGAGCAGTGACCAATTTTAGTGGACACGCCAAAAATTGTTTACAAACGTCCCCCCAAAATTGGACAAATAGTGACTGAATCAGATCTCCTGCCCCAGAAACCTGAAACTTTTCTAGATCGTGTCCCTGAGGGCAGTTATAGATGTGGACGCTGTGCACTGCGCAGTTCTATGTCTAAAAGCCACACGTTCGCACACCCCATTTCAGAGAAACGCTCTGATATCAGGGGCATCATCACCTGAACTACAACTAATGTCTTGTATTTGCTAAAATGTCCATGTGGCCCAGGATATGAAGGCAAAACCAACCGAGCATTAAAAACACACATCTCTGAACATCTCTGCTCCAGTATTTGGAACCAGGATCCTACAAGCCTGGTGGCCATGCGTTTCATGTTGGCACAACATAATGTGGTATCTTTAAAATACTTGGGTATTGAACATGTGACGTGGAGGCAATACAAAGAAATTGCAATTGCAGCGAGAGACTTTTTGGATTTATACTCTGGATACTATGTCTCCAAAGGGAATGAATGAAGATTTCCCCATTAATCATTTTTTGTAATATGTTCGTACACTTCTAACAGTGTTACCTTTGTATCCTCCCCAGAAATCTTACCTGTTTGAAGAATTCATCTCGCTTTTTTGTTCTCTCTGCCTTTTGACAAGGTTTTGAATGTTTGTAAAGAGATAAACAAATGTGAATGCAGTCATTTTACTCGTAGGTCCACCCACCATCGATGACGCTGTCCGTGGGCACCTATTTAGGCGCACAGAAAGCACCTCGTCTGTAAAGATCACCTGAAGAAGAGCATTGACTCAAAACGTTGTCTCCCATTAAATATTTGGAGCATTTGAGTGTGCGAGATTCATTTTCTTTTTCATCGTCTTTAACGGAACTCAGCGCCCGTATAAGGGATGTGCGCATTTCCTTGACTATTCATGCTGTTTTTTGTTCATCATCATCTTTTTGGAGACAATTAAAATTTGATCCCAAGAATCATATAGGCAGCCAAAATGACGCAAAATGACTTTATGTTCTAATTATCGCTGGTGCAAAGTATGCTTGTTAAAAATAGCAAGCAAATGGTTATGAGAATTAGGTTTAGTCTTATCCAAAACATACACATACTGTTATGAACATTAATGATTTTTTAAAGAAACCTTGACAACACAATGACACGTGAAGACCCAACGAGCTGAAATATAGTGATTGTATTTCATTCCATGCTGGAAGAAAATCGCATTGGCCATTGAGTGTAAAACTGGAGCGCTACCTCTGCCTTCAGTGTCCTCCACTAATATTGCCACACTTGGTAAGCATCTGCTAAAAAGGCTGCAAAAATGTGATTTTGCTTTTAATCCGACCATTTTTTCATAATTATTAATGAAAGCCTAACCTTGAATTAAATGAATTATTGATGGAAAAAAAGCATTACCTTAAAATAATTTTTCCAAAACCTTATGCACGAGCAACATTCATTGGCAACCCTTGAAAATCTTTCAAAAAAAATGTAATTGAAGCAGACAATAATTCACATTTTATTTTAATCAGTTCAGCATATGATTTGGAGAACATAAATGGGCAACCTGTTTCCATAAATGAGGTGACACAAGGAAGAATTTCCCATGGTCATCCAACAATATTTTTACGAAGAAAAAAATTCAGCAATCATGCGCGACAGTTTTTGCACTTAAGAGTTGCAAAAATGGCTAAAAGAAGATTGCAAGAATGTAAAGAAATTCCAATGTGTGAACCGGCGCAGTAATTTAGAAGTTCAAGGCATATGGCAATTTTTAATAATCTGATTGTAAGAAAATGTGCCTATTCTGAATCCACATTAACCTCAGGAGGATGGTTCAAATGGAGAACCAAACTCCATGGATCAAAGTCGGACAATTGCAGACATTACGTTTTTTCGAGGTCAGAAAGTCTCCAAAACTACAATAAAAGCAAGACATCTTGGTGGGTTGCCCCAAAATAGTCTCTATTGTCATCAAAAAACAAACTAATGATCCTACAGTTTGCCACGATACTGACACTTCCAATGCGACTGGGCACCATAGTCTCATGAGAGAAAAAAAGTGCTCTTTGAACTAACACAAGAAGTGGGTTTGGGATACAGACAAAGGATTATTCCGTAAAACGGTGTATTTGCATGGTGCTTGTGAGGTAGTAATTTTGTGGGCTTTCACCCAAACTGTTAGAGTTGTGGCACTGAAAGTGTTCTTGAAGCTGTTACGAAGTTCGATAGAGGCACTAATAAATGTTAACGCTGATATTTTGATTTCTTTGCAGTGTTGTTGTAGTTCAGAATCAGGCCCAGAGTTTCATTGCTCTGACAGGTGAATCCATTACATGAGAAACTGTAGCTGATTGGCCAGGAAGAAGCTTTAAAAAAATGGTGCTTCTAGAACTCCTTGATGTAGAGTTATGTTAAGTTGATGGCTTGATTAAAGGTTTCATACTAGTGCAATAGAAATTTGCTGTTATTGAGTCCCATGAGGTTGGCTGTACTGGAATCATTGCTAAGAGGTAATTTATTTTTGGTAGAATTGTCATCTTGACAGCTGTTATTCTGCCCGTGAGTGTTAGCGGTAAATTTGTGCGTCATTGTCAATTATATTCTATTGTTTAAGGGAGTGGATTGAAATTTACCAGAACAGAGAGCTGGGGGAAAATGTCAATACCTACATACCTAATCATTACTTAGGATAAACGGATGGGTAGGAACTAGGTTGTTAAATTCCAGTTCTTATGGGGGTCAGATTGTAGAGTTAGATCTGTTTAGGAAATTGTCTAATATTTTGGAAAAGGTGTTGATTAGTCAGAGGCTTCGCAAAGTGATTTCTTCAGATTTTATAAATTAAGTCATATATGATCTGCAAAGAGTCTTATTTTAGGATATGGTGACCCTTGATAGGTTTTTACCTTCAATGTGGCTATTTTGGTGTTTAGCAGTTGAGAGGGGTTTGATGAAGATGGTAAATAGGGATGGAGAGAGGGGGCATCGTTGCCTGCTTGTCATGGGAAATATGACAAAATTTCCCCCTTTGTCATGGGAGATACGGTGATGCTAAGCGGCGATTGCCTCGAGCTGCACCGCTCACGAAGAACACAATGTATACACCCACATTTCAAACCCTGGTTAAACCCTCAACGCTCACACACACAAGCACACAAAATCACGCACACACACACACACACACACACACACACACACACACACACTCATGCAGGCACATGAAAACACACAGAGGGCGCGGTGAAAATAAAGCTTTCGCCTCCTCAATATGACTGGCTGCATAATATATATCAGGAAATGTCTGCTCTTATTAAGGAGGTCATTAACATGCGAATCTCTCGCTCGCATCACACGGTATATTAGCATACATTTGCATACATTTCCCTCAACAACCTCCCCGCACATCCAATGCACCCAATCCAGCCAATCAGGCGGGGATAATGAGCCATGGGTACAACACAAGAACAGCCAATTAGAGGCCCCGCGTGGGAGGGGTCAGAGGTCAGGGGGAAAGCAGCGCCCGGTCTCCTGCCCATAATTGCCTTTGACTTGTTCTTCTTCATGCCTTTCTGATTCTCCCTCTTTTCTTCCCAAATGTAAAACATCAGAGAGATCAATGGGCATCGCACTGCTCATTGACAGACCGATGTCAGCAGTGCCCCTGCACACCCTATCAATAATTCGCAAGAGCCCTTGATCACACTGACAGTCCGGATTATTCTCCAGCCGAATACTCAATGCAATTCAAAAACCCCAAAATCCTCAAGCGTATCAAAATGGGATAAATCAAACGCATGCAGGAAACAGCGCCCAAGTGCTGACAATTAAAGGAAACGCATGAAGATCGTATCAACAGATCGGAGGACGCGCAGCCGTCGCTGACCATATGAGCAGATGACAGGAGGTATTAGATCATGTGCCCCCATCACGGTATTTAACAGCGCATCTCATCGAGAGACTGGAGAAAGCACGATCAGGTCATCTCAACAGATTAGAGAAAGCATTAACACATGACGTCCACACATCAGAGGCAGCACAGACCCAGCAGGGGTCATGTTCACTAATCACATAGGCTCGAGAGATGGTATATAAAGATTTTTCTCGTCCATGTGTTCCATATGTACCACATGATTGCCATATTTTTTGTTGTTTATACGCCTCTGCCAGCCTTTAAAAATCAAACACCTCCACTCCACCATTCTGGCTACGATCCCCAGACAGGCATGCATTGGGGACATAGAGGTGAATCGTACAATGCAATCCTCTGATATGAGAAGAAGAAGAGTGCCCGACAGCCACGTTTAGTTCCAGCTGGAGCTTTGATCCATTTAAAAACATTTCAAGGCTTTCAACACTTTCTCACAGTCTACGCATTAAGCAACCACACTAATTCTGCCTGTTAGCACAGAGCTCGTGGTCAGCGTACAAAATGCTTTAAATGAAGTGAAACATCAATCCAGATGTTTCCTTATGCTTAGTTCCCACTGTCGTCCGCTCCGTTACGAATGCCACAATTGGCCATTCATAGCTGATTGTGGAACTTCTCCGAAGCTGCTTTCACACCGGACGCGAAAAGAATTTTTCACACAACAGATTACATTCAAAGTCAATGCAAAGACACGTATGCGTATTCGTGTTTTTGTATTGACTTTGAATGTGATCTTTCGTGTGAAAAATTTGTTTCGCTTCCAGTGTGAAAGAAGCTTAAAATTTCAGGTTTGGACACGAGGTGATGCGATGACCACGATTGACAATTAACCGTGTTGATAGTAAGAAATTTTTGAACCGTCAAAAACTTTTCCACGATCAACACGATTGCCACGACTGACCTCAAGATCTGATAAGATCTGATAGGATCACCACGATTACTCCACTATTTCAATCGTGCCGCGAATCGTGATAGTGGGACCCAGCATTACATGCTTCCATGAGACAGGCTCAACTTGACGGGTTAATGGCCTGTTTACACTGGTGTAATCTGCAGCTCATGCTGTGTATTGAGGAGACAAAAGGATGCCCAGGGTGACGGTGCACTACATACCTGAAGATGCTGAAAACATTTTCTGACTGGAGCAAAGGGGGACATTTATCACTATACCAATCCAGGTTCTAGGTTCTGTCATGAGTTACAACGTATTTAGACCTTTGAAGAGACAGGTTTTTGGAAATGTAACGTCTTTTTTTATTAATTACAAGTTAGTGGTCTATAACTCTGTTGCTTCCAATTAGCAATAATGATTGTGATATTTACCTTAAAATGTTCATTTTAGAATGGAATATCTGTTTCTTACTTGGTCTAAGTCCATCTTCAATGATGCGACTTTTGTGAAACCAGCATTGGAATGTTCAGTTTGGAAATTATATGTGATTATACATTTTTTGGTCTAACACCTTAAACAATCAATTAGTCCAAACCATGAGCAGGAAGTTTCGTTATCCATTTCTTTCCAAGCTTTTAAATACCAGCTGAAAAGAGCCTGAGACATTTAAATGTGCTCCAATAAAAGTGAATTAACATTTATGCACTGAGGTAATTGGCTAATTAGCTAGATGAGCAAGAGTAATTGGTGGAAGCAGAACCTGCGAGCTCACCTGTTCTCTGGGAATGGGATTGTGGGGAGGGCGGAGGAGATGATTATGCAACTGTCATGCAAAAGTTAAAACAAACACCGAAAGATCACCAACGAACTTGACTTTAGAGAGCAAATGAAGGGCCTAGTGCTGAAAGTACTTAAGTCATATTTTCACACACCGTGAAAACACCTCTTATAGTTACTTGATTGTCTAAAAATGGACATTTTGTGACTTAAGCACGACTCAGCATGGAGGTGTTCAATTAGCAGAATGTATTGATATATTTAAGATTCGGGTACCGTTTTTTCTCAAATTATACATTTTATGACTTAAGTACTTTTAGCACCAGGGGCCTCAATTCCTTATGGCCCTACAGCATATAGAAACATTTAGAGGATCCCACTGAAAGCTAATATTTAAGAGCTGACAAGCACGTTTTAATAATGACACTTTTACCAACTGACAGAACTAAATCAATAAAACTCTCGTGAAGAAAACGGTGACTCCTGCTGAAGCAGAAGTGTTGACACAGTGGTTCCGGTGAAAGAGTACCACTCATTAACTGAAAGCACCTCTTATTAAACAAAACTTGGAGGACCTGCAGACACTTTTAGTGCACTTCTGATGTGAACTATCTTTGCATAGCCTAGAGATAGGCTGGGTCGCCTTCAGGTAGGTTGCTTGACTGAGAGTTGCTGGTTCAAACCCCAGTGGGTTTTGGGATTCAAACTTGATTTGGAGAAGTTGGGAGGAACTCTGCCATTAAACCCTTGAGATGAATTTGGGAAGAACTTCACTTTTGGGCCCTAAAGCAAGGCTCTTTATCCCAAAATTGCTCCAGGGGCTTTACCCCTCTTTCCCTCTATCCCTGCTCACATGGAACCGTTCCATCTGACATATCTTCCAGAGTGTCCTTGAAAAATACACACTCAATAGAACTTTCCCTGGTTAAATAAAAGTCTATCTTTAAAAAAGAGCACAGAAGTCAGGAACTGACTGTTCTGACAGTAACTCCTCTTGCTGTAGGTTTTTGAACACCGAGTCCTCGCATCTGTAATTGAACGTGCTTTTCTGGTATGTAGCATATTGGAAATAGTTTACTAGATCTCAGGACGAATTCTCCTCTGTTTCTAACCCATCCTAGTTACAAAGGAGCTCTGGGCAGCCACAATGGTCAGGTGCATTTGGCAGGAGAGTACCTGAACTGATTAGAACGTCTTTCACAGTGAAAACAAACTGAAGTCCCAGCAGTAATGCAAGCTCGCTCATATTCAGACGGACTTTTTCCAAGAAAACAAATTCTCCAAGATCAAGAGTCAAAACTGTTTTTGCTATGTATAAATAAAGCAGCAGTTCTTCTCCTTGGCAACCACAAAGATACTTAATTAAAAAAGACTGCAGATGGTCGATCTGCCTCCCGCCCTGAAGCTACATGCCTAAAAATGCAGTAATGAGATGCTAGGTTTTACATGCAAAAAAAAAAACAGACACTAATCTGCCCATATCTGATTAACAAACTGTATTCACCAATTGGTGGCATGTTAACACTCTGCAAGTACAGTTCTGGTCCCAAGGAGACATTTCCCTGAACCCAAATTACTGTCCATTCTCAATGACCACCAGGCCCAAGTATATGTTCATGGCAGGCTGCTTCTGAAATGCTCAGCTCAGCAGAAGGCTAATGCAGTCCAAGGGAGGGCCGGAGTTATTAGGCATCCGCAAGTGCTCATCGACACTCATTATTGCCCTGTCTGAAGGAGCCCCCTGGGGCTATTTCATGAAGTTTTATTGCTCTGAAATGAAATGAATGGGGCGTTTCTTCTCAACAGAGCCGTGTAATGTGTGACGCCTCAGAGACCAGTCTTAGGTTGTGCTTACGCTCCTCTTTCCAATGCAACATCTGTGATATGACGCGTCAGATCAGAACTCAGCAGTTTTCTCATACGTGCGTCAACGCTCGACACTTCAACGCCACCTGCCTGATCGGGTAATGACTGGATATATGCCAGCGCTGATATATATCCATGCCACTGGGACACACTAAATGGAGCACAAAAGAGCCTTTTTCATTTCTAAATATTTAATTTATTTTGTTATGGTGGCAGGGCCGGTATGAGTTGCGCTTTGTTGACAGGAGAGCAGTGGAGACGAGTGATTAACACAGCTATTGTTTTCCTCAGAGCTGGCATTTTGGCAATTTTCTCAAATATTGCTTTATTTCTGTCCCTGCTGACAAGTGTTGCAGGCAGTGGTATTGGATCGCAGTGCTAGAAGACGGCAAATCTTAGCTGCGCTCCATATTTACCTCCATCTCTGAAAACCTTCACTTTGCTCAGCACGCTTAGGAGAGGAGAGGAAGTCCTGTGCTGTGGGAAGATGACGCCAGATCTACGTTTGCTAAATTGGCCAGATTCTGCCCATATTCCGTCCAGTGTACCCGCCTCGCTGGAATCCTGACACAATGCGAGCCAAGCCGACTCTGACATGTGGTCACGCTGATCGGATTTCAATGCGAGCAACGTCCATACAGATAGTTAATACGTCCTGGCATGATCGGATGACAAAATCACATTGAAAAGACAAGTGTAACCCTGGCCTGACATTCTGAAGAGTTCAGTCTTCCCAGCAGACTTATAGAGGAAAACATTAGCTTGTTCATTTATGGAAATACATTCAGCACCAGCACACATCTGTATACACACACCACACCTACAATTCATCACTTTTTCACCCATTTTCCCTCCAACTCTGAAGCTGGCTGAGAAGCATTTTCCTGCTTTTAGTCAAAAAGTAAAAGAGTGAAGCCAAGTATATCAGATCTCCATCACTGCACCGAAAGACTGTCGGAGCCATCATGACGGATATGCTAAAACTGAAATTACATAGAAAAAAATCTGCTGCAGTGGGAAACCGTGATCTTTAGGAAAGATCTGTGCACTGTAAATCCTGATTGTGCGGGAAACTCAAATGTTTTGTGGAAAACGACTACATCAAAAAAAGTTTTTTTTTCTTATTGCATTGTGTGGAAGGAACGCAAAGAAAATTAGGTAAAGTTTTTTTTTTTTTTTACATGTTAGTGAACATGTGCTGTGAACACAAGATCATTAAGTTGGCTAGTAAATTTTTTGAGGTAATGAGTTTCCAAAATACATTTGAGTTCACCACATTTGTCAGGGTTTACAGTGTGGATTAGTGCAGATCTTTGGGTTAAAGGGGGTTTAAACCTTTTAAAGAAAAGTTTTGATGGAAAGTAATCTTCAAGTTTTCACCTTTTTTTTTTGTTTGTTTTGTTCTGTTCTGTTCTGTTTTTTTTTTTTGTTTTTTTTTTTCAGTTGCCAGCACAGTTTGTTACATCAGCATTGTAGATTTTGACTATGTACAGTACCAGTCAAAAGTGTGGACATACCCACATTTTTCTGACAATAAATGTTAAATAAAGAAATAAGCACTCATTATTTTAGAAAAAAATATCTAATTCTTAAATCCATCTAACTAACCAACACTTGTTGTCAGCTGAGCATACCCATAATTCTTTTTATTTTTTGTTTTTTATAAGGGCAGACTTATGGCTGTAATGAGTTTGCTTCCATGCAGCCCTGTCCAGGTTCCCTTAGATGTGCTGCACTTGTGCTTTGATCTTAATCAACCTTTTTTGCCCAATAAGTCCCAAAACAGCTTAACTTTAATTTGACGGTTGGAAAATGGAAAGAGTTTACTTAGCAAAACTGTCTGTTTACTTAGCAAAACATGGCTGCTTTGAAAATTCCAAAACTTTGAACTCTATTCAAACAAGTAAATTATTCCCTTTATATCTCTGACTGTTAACCTCCCACAAGATTCCATTTGAGATTATATAGAGAAGTAAAGCCATTTAAATATCTCAAAAAACAGAGTGCTGTGACATTAGCAAAGTGTGTCCAAACTTTTGACTGGTACTGTACATTCAAATCACTCTGCTGGTTAAAAAAAAGGTTAAACAGAAGCAAAATAAAACTCAGTGTTAGACCACTATCCTCCTCTCAGTAGAAAAGCAAATCATTACTATGCGAGACTGAATCATGCTGCAGTTTTTCAAACTGAATTTAACATCTTACGAGAAACTGACCTTGGATCAGATGTTATAATCGCAGGGCAGAGCTGTGTCTCCAAAGGCTGCCGTGAAAGTGGTTAAGAATTTAGAGCACTTCAACATTTCAGAAGAAAGTAAATGACCTTCGTTTCTGCATGACCACAGATCTACAAGTCATTATTTTCGAGCATCCCTATCGCCAAACACACGGTGCCCGGCCAATAAAAAGTTGCATAGTCTGATATTTCGTTGGACTGCCTTGAGCATTAATTACAGCGCGCATTAATCACAGCACTGTTCCAACGTCCTTATGCAACATCGCAACATTTATTTCCATGAAGCGTTGCGTTCAATTTTTGGCGAAGATCTTTCAATGATGTCAGGAGAGTCAAACCACTTTGTTCAGTCTTCTGAAGTACATGCCGAGGACTTTCACTGGAGTTCACAATGCGCTGGACGGTTCTTAACCCCATTCCAGTCATTTAAGCAAAATGTCTTTAGTTACTCTCTTGCCTTGGTGTGGCCACAAATTTTCCCCTCTGAAACACAGTCACGTCTCTTCCATTTCCACAGGATACAAGGTTCTCGATGCAAATAAGAAGCTTTGGCTGAATTGAATCAATCACAGCAACAATGTGAGGCAACTCCACTGGCCAGGCAGTATATCTAAGTATACAATGTGCAAAAAAGTCATTACAACTGAGATAATGAGATAATGAGGTGATAATGAGCTGTCTTCCTTAAAAAATCTTTCATGGTAAGTTTAAAATGTCTAATCACCTGTAGCGTTGACGGTTGATGGAAAACAGTCAACAAGGGATTGTAAAATGCCATGTCCAGGGCCCAGCCCTACAAAGGCAGGTCTCAAAAAATACATCTGCCTTATTTTTCACAGGACAGAAAGGGAACAATAAACAACAAATGAGGCGAAGGTGAAAAATGAATAAACATCGCAAAAACAGAAAAGACAGGAGACAGTCATGCTCTCCCCTGGCTTTCTATAATATGATGCATGACCACTGATTCAGTAAAACTGAACTTCCATCTTGAATTCCACCCACATTATTACTGGCTGTGGCCGGAGTTCACAGGGCAAAAATTGGTGCAGCCTTACTGGGGATAATAGGGGTTAAGCCAGTTGTAATTTGTAAGTTTATCACTGTAGCGACCACCAATGGTCTGCCAGGTGCATATAGCTGTGCAAACTGAATTGACCCCTGACTACGAGATCCTCCAATGCCACAGGCCGTGTGTAATTGGTTGTGCAACTGCAGAGTGTAAAGAAGCGAGGGCCAGTCTTTGGAGGAATTACATGCCACAGCATCCTCCCCCTGAGTTGATGGTGGCAGGCAGCTTTGCTTTTTGTTCAGGGTGGGGGGGGGGGGGGGGGGCAACTGAACTTCCATCAAGCAGACATTGAAAAGCAAACAAATGAATATATTTACCACTGCAGACACTGACCCTTTTTCTGACCCTTACTGAAGGAGGTAGATCAGACGAGATCTTTGCTCTCATTTGTAGTGATGACCTGGGGAATCGGGTCTAATGCAGTGGTGAGTAAGATCATTCCTGGAGATCTAACATTCTGCAGGTTTTGATTTCAAAGCACCCAAAATGTCAACACACCTGCACTGAGCAACTAATTAGCAATCAAGGTAAAGTGAATCTGAGTTCATGAAAACCGACAGGATGGTTGACTTCCAGGAACAGGGTGAGTTAATATTGGTCTCTCGAATTAAAGGAAAATTTAGCCAAGGGCCAACTGTTCATTACATCATCAAATGAAGATAGCCAGTTTAGTGAGAATGTCATCCAGCACGCCTGGGCTAACACCTCCACACAAACTGACATGAGATCTATAATGACTTGTAGGAAGCTAGTAATTCACATTTATGCATTTCTCAATTCCAGACAGTCATTCATTATCGTTAGCCTCACAGCATGATTGCCTAAGTCATATCTTTGCCAAATTGAGACATCGGCTGCCCGTTCTTTCATGTTAGTGAGAAAATGTGTTGATTTTTTTAATTTCCTTTCCCCCCCTCTTAATCGTAAAATAAATAAATAAAGAAATCCATCCTTTTAAATAAAAATAAATAAACCTTAAAAAATGAGACAGGCAATTTTGCTATGAGGCTAACGTTATGCATTTGAGGGGCATAGCAAAGAGAAGCTTGACAGAACCTGGTGTTCGGGGGCCCGGGGCGTCCAATGAACTGCCAACAATGAACTGAAGGGTGTGATGTCACGAATGACTGTGTCGTGCCCCACTAATGGGCAGCTTGCCTTCACCACATGCGGATGGGCTGTCAGGGAGGGTGTAATGAATGAGATGAGGCATCAGCGTGGCACGAAGGTCATTCATCAGTGCAGTTTCCTTCACTGCCTTTAAACCTTCAAACACAATTTGAGTCAAAAAAAAAATGGATATATCAAGCAGGAGGGGATATGGCTTCATTTCACAGCTGTATTAAGGAAGTTTTCACTGCACAACAGTGCTTTGGAAATAACATGCTAGACTGAATTTCTTCATGAAGAGACTGTTCACGGTAAAGCTTTGGCCCACGCACAGCTGAGTTATCCTACTTACACAGTAAATGTCCAGCATTAACGCTAACAAAAGTATGTAAAACTCAATTTGGGACCAATTTCACTTTGTAAGAGTTGGTTTACTGAGCAACTCATGCTATAGACCAGGGGCAGGGAACCCAGCTCTCGCACGGAAAGCCATGGCCCTCATGTTCGATACCATTTAATAACTGCAGTTTCAATTCTGAACCGTTTCTGAAGTGTTTATAGAAGTCCGGCGCAAGTCACTTGATATTGGCCCTTCGTGTCCGGACAAGATGCGAGTGAAACCTGTTCCGTTGTCACAGTAACCAATTGCCCCTCGAATCTCGTGCGAAAGTTGCAGTGAATTTCATTCAAAATTCAATCACATCGCTTCGCTGCACTGCAATGCCCCAGTTAACTGCACTATGTAAACCAGCACAGCGAGGTACTGCGCGTTCACTTCTGAACCTCTTTTCTTTACCTGAATGATTTCTCCACGAACAACAGAGGTTCCCCTCATACTGTTCCGCTTGGTGACGGCCGTTCACCTCAGTCTCCGTGCCCAATTGATGCAAACTTTGGACAAATCTTTCCAAAGAGATTTCGGTGGAAAAGAGTTCTCTTTGCACCCGCCAAGCATCGGAATCGCCGCCCGCTTCGTGCTCGACAGACAGCAATGCTCATATCGCACCACTCAGAAGCATTGATTTTATACCTTTCTAAACCTCCGGAGTTGATTTATACCAATGCGACATCATTTCTGAACCGGTCCTGAACCACCAATTAAATCAGTCTAACTTTAGACAATATCAGCTTCTCTTGCCCAGCTCTTAGAGTTTTTTATGGGAGTTAGACCATTTCTGAAGTGGTTCTGAAACGGTGTCACACCAGCTATACATGGGGAATTAGACGACTTTCTTTTCTAACGCACCTGATTCAAAGGATGGCCTTCTCGCCGCGCCCTTATTCAACTACCATCATTTGAATAAAATGTGTTAGAGTCAAAATATATCTAAAATTTGCAGACCAATGGCTCTCCAGGAGCTCTGTTCCCTTCCCCTGATATAGATACTGCAAAAGACAATAATAATCACACCCTGCTGTCGACAACATCATCAGCCAAGAACTACATATACAGCCCATTACAACATCACTCCAACAGTTACTGTCCGTTACACAAGTATCACACCTAACAAATGTTGTTCATTACAACATTCATCGGACACAAGATACTGTCCATTACAACAATAATCATAAACTGCAGTCACTTTCTATTAGTTAAAAGTTACAACATTTTGCGCTATAAGCTCATGCCTTAAATGCGGTATTACGTGGTATGGATGGCATTTTTCTCCCACAAAACTGAGATGCCGTGCAAACACGGTTTTTAGAGAAACTGGCTGGGAGGTTCTTTTGTTGCCGAGCAGAGGAAGAGCTCTAGACTGCTGTTAGCAAGAGAGGCTGCCACACATTAAATAAAAAATGATCTGAAAAGGTACGCTGAGAGGAAAGGAGGGGCCTATTTTTAAAAAGAAACCCTGGCGTGCTCCTTAGTCAACAGCGTTGACAACAGGGTAATGGAAAACATAGTGCTTTAAAAATCCATACTTCTCCCACAGGCCCACAGCACAGACTGCTGATTTAGAGTATGAATGGCTCCAGTTAGGGTAAAAATGATTCGCTTTGTGTGATCTCAGTAGACAGAGTAATTTACAGACTCTACAGACTAAAGGACAGTGTAATGTCTATATCTATTCCCATGTGTGTGTGTGTGTGTGTCTTCTCTCGCTTTGCAGAAACGTTACACAGGTGAGCGTGGGTTTTGATAATCTAATCTACTGGCTCAAAGCAGCACTAATCCAGGTATTCACTCATATTGCAGTTTAAAAAAAAAACAGAGTACTCAAGTCCTCCCTGTTTAACTTACAGACAGGTTTAGAGATAACAGTATGTAATAAAATACTTCCTGGTTCACATCAATATACACTGCCCTCCATAATTATTGGCACCCCTGGTTAAGATGTGTTCTTCAGCTTCTAATAAATTCAGTTTTTTTTCTAAATAATGTAGGGACACAATGAAAAAAAGAGGAAAATCCAACCTTTAATTCAAGTGCATTTATTCAGTGGGAAAAAAATCCCACATTAAGAAATGATTCTTTTACATGAAATCATGCGTGCCACAATTATTAGCACCCCTAATGTTAATACTTTGTACGACCCCCTCTTCACAACAAACCAGCACCTAATCTTCTCCTATAATGTTTCACAAGATGAAAGTATACAGAAAGAGGGATCTTCGACCATTCCTCTTTGCACAATCTCTCTAAATCATCCAGCGACCTGGGTCCTCTCCTCTGCACTCTCCTCTTCAGCTCACTCCACAGGTTTTCAATGCGGTTGAGGTCTGGGGACTGAGATGGCCATGCGAGGAGCTTGATTCTGTGTCTGGTGAACCATTTCTGTGTAGATTTGGCCACATGTTTAGGGTAATTATCTTGCTGAAAGATCCAGTGATGACCCATCTTCAACTTTTGGGCAGAGGCCACCAGATTTTCGATTAAAAATATCCTGGTATTTCAAACCGTTCATGATGCCATGCACCCTAACAAGGTTCTCAGGGCCTCTGGAAGAGAAACAGGCCCACAGCATCACTGATCCTCCCCCATACTTCACAGTGGGCATGAGGTGCTTTTCTGCATATTCATCTTTTGTGTTCCACCAGACCCACTTAGAGTGTTTTTTCCAAAAAGCTCTATCTTGGTCTCATCAGACCAAAGCACATGGTCCCAATTAAAGTCCCAGTACCGCTTAGCGAACTCCAGACATTTGCGTTTATGATTGTGGAAAAAAGGTTTTTTTCCGTGCATGCCTCCCAAACAGCTTGTTAGCATGTAGATAGCGCCTGATGGTTGTTTTGGAGGCTTTGGGACCCCAAGATGCCACCATTTGTTGCAATTCTTTAACAGTGAGCTTTGGAGAACTTCTAATTTCTCTTACCATCCTCCTCACTATGCGTGGTGGCAAAAAAACCTTGCGTCCTCGTCCAGGCTTGTTTACCACTGTTCCAGTTGTTTTAAACTTCTTAATGATTCCTCTGACAGTGGATATGGGCAGGTGCAGGCGAGTGGCTGTTTTATTGCAGCCATTGCCTGATTAGTGAAGGTCGGTGCAGAAAGTGCTACACCGAGAGCAACACCGAAAACGGTGCAGTGCCGGTCGAGCAGAAAAGGTCGCAAAAAGTGCAGCACTGAAGGCACAGTACTGCACCATACAGCCCAGTCCAATAGGCTACTGCCACAGCTATACTCCTTACAGAAAACATCCAGATGCAGTGTACAGATGACCTACAACATTGCTGGAGCTCTTTTGTATTTTCACAGTCAAATAAACAATTGAATATGGACAGAAAGAAAATTGCAAAGTTTGCCTCCAAACAGGTCTTTAAACATGCTGACTCAATGCAATGTGAAACCGCTTGCGTTGCCATTCAAATGACTGAACATTATTGCCAGCAAACATAACTTTAGCAAGTTTAATGTTAGCTTTGCTAGTTAGCATGCTTCAGCTGACTCGATACTTATGTGCGCCATGCTGTTGCCTTAACATTCGCCATAATGCTGATGACAATGTTATTACTGCCACAAGACGAGCAGACAGTAGGAGTGCATTACTAATTATCAGGCGACATTAACTCACTAGTTAGCTATCTATCCTATGAACTATCCCTCGCCATTGTTGTTTTCTTCTTTGAGTGTCAACACATCATTGCATCGACAAAAGGTCCTAAACCAGCAGAGGAGCTGATTGGGCAGTTACATGGTTTAAAGTTAACAGGAAGCTACTCGCATACTTCCTCTTCCAAATAATGAGAGCTGCCTTTTTCTTTAAAATGTACAGCGCATTAGCATGTTTTTTTTTTTTTAAACAGCGTATTAGCATGTAAAATCAAACAGCAAATGTTCTGGAGCTTCGAGACCCTCATGTCCTTTCCACCTCGCTCCTGTGTTTAATTGGGAACGGCAGTGGCCACAGATTTTTCATGATTAGCTCAGTGGCCACTTACTGACATACAAGCAAATAACAAAAGAGTTTAGAGCAGCTGCACACTGTGGAGCCGCTAATTATTCTGGTTACAAAAAAAAAAAAAAAAATATATATATATATATATATATATATATATATATATATATATCAGAGCTCAATTAAGCTCAAAATACACCCACCATTGCACACATGGTCAGTAGAAAACAATGAAATGACTGTGGTGTCTTTGGAAATGTAAAGCTTGGTAGAAAAATTAATTGAACATAATGTCATACTAAAATAACAGACATAATGCAAAAAGACTCTTAATTTGAACTGAATAAAGTTGCACTGAGGCTGGGGTAACTTGAACATTAGAAGTCTTCACTTTTTATTCTTTGCACACATATAGAGAAAATTCCTAAACATTATTTTCTCAATACATTTATACAGGGCGCGGCCATATAGGCGAACTAGGCAATTGCCTAGAGTGGCACTTTCTCAGGAGCGGCAAAATGGGGCAAGTGAGTACAATCTTGCAAAAACAAAGACCGGCAGGCTCAATCATTCTGGGAGATGTTGAAAAGCTGAGGAATATGTCAATCATACACACACGCACGCGAGCACACACACACACACACACACACACACACACACACCATCTGCACACGCCCCCTCCCCGGCCGCGAATTTTTTTTCTACCCGTTATATCCATAAGGCCCGATTTGGCGCCTCTGATTGGTTGCTTGAAGCACACCTCAACGAATTCTACACCCACCTAACAATACACCGATAAACGTTGCCCAAAACCTCGTCTCTTCATCAGTTTATTTGTTTTAGCTCATCTTATTAATCTTTAGCCGTTAACCCTGAGTTAGCCCCAGATCATCAGTAAATACGTTCGCTAATTTCTAGCGTTTCTTCGGCGTAGTCAGTAATGCTAACGTTCGTTAGAATTGTCACTTTTTCTCCTAATCGGTATGTGTGCATGTATTTAGCTGGCGAGCCTACACGTTTAAGCTCGTGGGCTTCAAATCTAACGTTACATTCAGTCAAAATCAAAATAATTAGCTAGAAAGAGCTGTTCAAAACTTAAACTTCACCTCCATATGGCTTAATGGCTTAGAATACCTGAAGTCGCAAAATGATTACATACCGGCGAAGAGAATAGACTGCTATTAATCCAGTAGGGGTTGCAGCTGAAACTGGTTCAAGAAAGGTTTGGAGCGGTACCTCACGCTCATGCAAATTCACTCATGCACGAAAATACGCTGTTGAGAGTACGGGAAAATTCTCTCTGCAGAAATACAGAGCCAACATGGATTTAAATATTGCGTGCACATGGGTCTGTAGTTCCATATTAAACGCTCCAGGTTAATTTATAGCTGGCTAGCTATATTCGACAAATCGTCCCCAGCATTCATGGAGACATGAAATGCGATGTAAATTCGGTGGCTCCTTAGAATCCAGTACTTTCTACTGGTCATTGGCAATGCCACTAGTTTGGTCTCTGGCAGTTTCTTTACAGTGGGTAAGCAATGTCTAGGAGACACCGAATTTACATTGCATTTCATGTATATAACGTTGTTGATGATACCTGCCTGCTGACATTCAATGCGTGTAAGCACGTGTGTTTGCCTCACAGGAGAAAGTGGAGTATAGATTTTTTTTATTTGGAAACGGGCTAGCCGGTATGTTGTCAGGTGTCTGCTATAAATATTTTAAAAGGAGGTTATCGGTGTTTGTCTGGTTATAGGCAGGCTTTTTAGTTGCTTTATTTGCATATGGATCGCTAAAATGCCTGCATATTGCATATTGTTGACACTTCGCGCACACTATTTCTGGATCGGCTTTCCGTTGTGTGTGTGTGGCTTATTGTCGTTAATATGTTGCTGGTTTTAGCTTTATTTGTATGAAATATTGGTATTTGTGTGGTGTTACTATCATGGTCATCCTTCGTCCTTCACAAGTGAAGATGACCAAGATGTCAATTGAGTTTATGTGTCCGCATGTGGCTAATAAGCCCTATCCTGGCACGAAATAGTCGCCCGCAGGTTTCGCACCTTATGGTTGGCTGCCGAGATGATTCCTCCTTCCTTTTCTTTCTCTTCTCCACGGCCGCCCCGATCCTGTTGGACTCAGAAAAGGTTGCGCCGTTAGAGATGGTGCGCCGCCAAGTGGAGCGGTTGAGCGTGAGGGTTTCCCACGTATTGACCTGGATTGCAAAGTCCTTCAAAGAGGCCTTAAGCGTGTCTTTATATCGCTTCCGTCGCCCACAGATAATCCTCCATAGAACAGCTGCTTGGGAATTCTGCTGTCTGTCATACGCGCTGGGTGACCGGCCCATCTGACTTGGGCCCTGCCCATCATGGTGATGGAACCTGTCATACGCGCTGGGTGACCAGCCCATCTGACTTGGGCCCTGCCCATCATGGTGATGGAACCTGTCATACGCGCTGGGTGACCAGCCCATCTGACTTGGGCCCTGCGCATCATGGTGATGGAACCTGGCTTATCTGCACACTGCAATACCTCTGTATCAGGGACTCTATTCTGCCATCGAATGTTAAGGAGTTTCCTTAAACAGCGAAGATGGAACCTGTTGATTTGGTTTTCATGGCGACGGTAGAGAGTCCATGTTTCACAGCCGTACAGTAAGGTTGTGAGGTCGACCGCTTTGTACACCTTTAGTTTAGTGTTGATGCGAATGCCTGTTCTCTCCCAGACGGTTCTACGAAGTCTCCCAAAAGCGGCACTAGCTTTGGCAATTCTGCAGTTAACTTCGGCATCTAGATCGGCCTTATTTGTTAATGTGCTACCCAGTCGGTTTTAAGCACTTCCCTTTTACAGTGATGGCAGGATCGTGATGTTGGACTCCGGGGGTGGGCTGATTCACGACCTCTGTTTTCTTGACGCTGATGGTGAGCCCGAAGTTGTCACAGGCATCAGAAAACTTGTCCATCAGCAATTGCATATCCGGATCTGTCAGCGCATTGAGAGCGCAGTCGTCAGCAAAAAGGAGGTCTCTGATCACTGTCTCCTTTATTTTGGTAACAGCTTGCAGACGCCTTGAGTTGAGCGGTATTTGATGTGTATGCCATCGTTACAATCTCTGAATGCGTCCATTAGCATGGCCGAAAACGTCATATTGAACAGGGTCGGGGGCAGGACACAGCCTCGCTTAACTCCATTGGTTATTATCATGGTACACTGCAACTAGAGGGGCGGCATCATTGATATTCGCCTAGAGCGGCAAAAGTGCCTGCGCCGGCCCTGCATTTATAAATTCTCTAAAATATTTTATGTCCTAAAGATGTTGTGCTCAGTGTTTCATGAAGCTTGATCAGTGTTTGTGACCACAAGAGATTATGAGTCATTCAAATAGGTGTCAATTGGTGAAGGAATGCCACAGGCCACGAAATGACCATTTTTACAGAAATCACGAAAACATATCATATATATGCTGAAACGTGTTATACACTACTTACATACCAGGTTTCAGCTCTTTAAATGCATTAAAAAGATGTAAAATGGCCAACTTAAGTCTTTCTATTGTCATGACCCGGCTCAAAGCCATGACAAAAATAATGCGGAGAAGTTCGGTATAACTAAATAAAATGAAATAATTTTATTACAAAATGCAAATTAAAAGATTAACAACAGAATGATACAATAACTTAACACGTAATATAACTGAACCAATGAACATAATGCACACGAGGAATCGCAGAGCTGCAGCCGCTCAGGTGAGCGGAGCAGAGCGAAGAGACGTAAAATATACGTCTTATACACCTGGGGGATCCGCCCAGGTGCATCGCACACATCCTACCGAGCCTGCAGGGACAGACAAACACCAGTAATGGAGAACACAAACACTAGCAGGCCCTATAGGCAGGAGGCTGTCACACTATATAACAACACTGCCACACCCACTTCTGGACGATGAAGTGGGACAGCAGAGTTTCCACCATCTTAATAACTGTAAAGCTGGTCAACGATCCGGGGTGAAAACATCTCAGAGTCCTCAGAAATGCACATACACACCTAAACACACACAATCATGCGACTTTTATTTATAAACAATCCACAAAAACTCCAGGACTAGTTACCAACTTCACAGAAGGACGGACAGATGGTCAGACAGACAGTGCCATACCACAATATGCCAATCATTAGCTTCACTAATTAAAATAAACAAATTACCCCTTCCCTCCTGTACACACACCAGCATGCACATGCACACAATAACACACACACACACACACACACAGTCATAGGTATGTACAGCTCTAGCTATGAGCAGGGGACCCTGGTGATGGCAGATGAACAGATTTATTTGACTTCAACTTTTGCATAATTACCCTGGAATCAGAGCAGAGATCTGAAGGGCTGCAGTCTCTACTGGTTTAATACCAGTTTTGGACGGCTGAATTATCTGCAAGTTTAACTCTCATCCACGATGGCTGTACCATCAGCATCCTGGAGGCTAGAACTGTCTGCTGGTTCACCTGCAGTCCTAGAGAGCCGCATCATCTGCAGCTTCGACACCAGTCCTAGAGGACTGCAGTATCTGTAGGTTAAACTCCAGTCTGGGAGTGCATCACCAGGGATTTTGGGCCCATTAAAACAATCATGCCTTGAGCCCCATGGCCCCAGTAGATTGTGGTAATATTTTGAAGGCCCCTGTCCTTGAAACAATCCTAACTGTTCAGAGGCCTAAAACCTAAAGTCTATTAATCATGTCTTACAGAGCAGCTTCTGAAAACGGCCAAATGAAAATCACAGTACAGAGGTTCAGGGACGAAAACCTGAACCATTATTTTTCACAGCAATGACTTCATCTGAAGAGGAATAACAGTCCAGATGATAAATAATTAAGTGAAACTGCCCAATGCTGTCTATTAAAAAGCCCAGGCACAGCGACTCGGACTTCCTGGGAGAAGCACCTCCATTTGCTACATCTTGAGTAGAAAAAAGAAAGAGAGAGGGAGAGAGAGAGAGTGTGTGTGTGTGTGTAAGACAGAGAGAGAGAGAGAGAGAGAGAGAGAGAGAATTTGAATTTAAAAGCCCCTTTATCGGACATAAATTATATCAAATAAGCAACAAAAATCCAAAAGTGTCGGACATGAACAATAAATAAGCAAACAAAGAAAACAAAATGAAGTGAGCCAAATCCTCACATTACCTTAATGAACAAAAGGAGGTTGAGAGAGAGAGAGAAGTTGAAATTTTGCAAGAAAATCTTTTTGTGCCCAGGCCCTGCAATCTGCCTCCACCAAAAACCAAGGGATAAACTTCAAACACAAAACTTCCGTGGCCTAAGTACACAGGCGTCTCATCAAAAAATAAAAACATTTAATATTTAATACGCCCCAGAGACGCGCGTGTTATGGACACATTCTAGAGCAGGCTGGTCATATTAGTTCACGTGCGGGAATGTTAATTGTTCACGCTATCAGAGGCATTATATTCAGATATGGGCTAAGAGTGTTAAATTAAACATTTCACCCGACTGCACTTACGACAAACGGTCCCTAAAGGCCAATTACGGATGAAGCCACGTGATGAACAGATGAGAGAAGAGGAGAGAGCGCGGTGGAGACTGATACTCAGTGGCCAGGTCACTCACATTTAATGGAATGGTTCACTGCCTCATAAAAATGCTTTAAGAGGCTCAGATTAATCACGTTTACACGCGTCTTTAGATAGAGTGCAATTCCCACACAGTTTAGCTCGAATTGGATTTTGATTTCTTTCTGTGCTACAAACAAAAGACCAGAGTCCAATGGAGAGCAACCTGCTGTTTTTTTCTTCAAATACCACACAATGCATTTTACACGACAGCTCCTATCGAGAAACTTACTCAACATCCACACAATCAAACCCTCACCCAACAGTGAATTCAGTGCTTGAGCACCCAGCACGTCAAAAGCAAAAGATTCGGCAGCTATTCTGCGCCAGAGCTGAAGACCACCTCACTGTAACAGCATCTAAAGAAAACCAGGGGTGATCTGCTGGGGGTGTCTTCAACATTTGCAATGAAATTCACAATTCACAAAATGAAATACATGCAACTTGTCTCTGATTTTTTCTAGCGCACCGGACACCAAACACATTTACAGTTGAACATAATGAACCACAAGGATCATCCCATTGTACAACTTTCTTATGAGAAGCGCAGGCCTTCCCCAAACCTGTGGATGTACAGAATAAAATTGAATGGCATTGCATTATACAAGATCAAGAATTTCCTTCAGCGGAATTAAGAGGCCTACACCAAATGAAAAACAGGCCTGTAATGCGCGCAAACATAAGGTCTGTATTCCTCAAGCACACGTAAGTAATGAATGCTGTGGATTGATCCTTTCTGATTCCCTAGGTCATCACTACAAATATGAGTAAAAATGCCTTGTAAAAACACTGTTGGCAGGAATAGTTTGGGGGGGGGGATGATATGTTTTCACGTTTGCAGAGCTAAGCTTCCGGAAAGCACTCTTTTATTGCATCAAAAATTGTTTTAATAGTTTGAACCCAGCCACGTGTCGATTCATAAACTAGGCGCAGTTGTAATGTACGCGGTCTACTTGACTCCTTGCAAAAAGCAACTCTAAGCAACGATTCAGAGCAGCTAATACGGAGGCTACAACTCTTGAGGTCGAGGACATGCTTGTTTACTTCTCCTTCAGATTCCCCAAAGCTTGCAGATGTCCTCGCTTTCCCTTTTGCAGCAACTTTCACTCTCGCAAACGCGGTAGAGGCTGCGCGCCTGATGGTCACCTGCGCTTTCATCGCACTGTCACGGGGGCGATCAGATCTGCGTGCACATCAGACACCTGCGGGCGAGCGGGACGGCTAAGGCTCGCACATTTTCCTCAAGCCAAGTCGCGGGTGCACGTTCACACAGGAGACAATGCAGCCCATAATCTGTAAAGCCCATGATGCAGAGCAGCCTAAAAAGCGCCCCATCATTTTCTGCATTTGAGTGTTTTCCCCTTTGACTGACAGCTGTCATGCAATCCGCCCCTGTCCGAGCACCGCACAGAGAGGGATGAGAGTTCACGCCTTACCTCAAAGGGAACGACGGCTAACATCAGCAGGAGAAAGATGGTACAGAAGAGATGCATTCTGACAGCACTTCAGCCTGTCCGGGCGCCTGTTCAGATGCTCTGCCAACAAAACCCTGTTAGGCGAAGGGTTTTCTTCAATCAAATCTTCCGGTCCCGCAGCCGCAGAACCGAGGGGGAATCTATTAAGTCTCTGCCGGATGAACACGATGAACGACGTAGCCCGCCGGTCCACTACAATAATCCCATTTACAGGCGCTGCCTACTGTCACTACATCTCCGTGCAGCGATGTGCTACATGTGCTCCGTGTGCCCACTGTTGCGTAGATCGCCAGGAGGCACAAGCCAGCGGGGTACTCTTCAGTCGATGCGAGTTATCCGGAAAATTAAGCTTATTTCCCCCGCTGGTTCCAAGACATGTTGGCAGAAAGGACCCACCGCCAGAGGTGGGATTTAAACGAGAGGAGAGAGAAGAGAAAAAGGAGGGGCGGGGGAGGGACAATCACAGAGGGTGGAAGGTGATCAGGCACGTCCTGGTAGTGGCGCACTTGCAAATTGCCAGCGCTGGGGGCAGCAAATGCAGTGAGCATTATGCAGAATCTCTCTCTCTCTCTCTCTCTCTCTCTCTCTCTCTCTCTGCCTTTATGAATTCATGTCAAGGCACTTATACTGGCCGGATATGCATTCTGTACTCACTGCCATGTACTCATCTATCTATCTATCTATAAAAATATGTTTTCAAAAAATATATATCTATTTCACTTTTTATGGTGGACTGTGGTTATCACACAGTACAATCTAGACCGGGAATCATTTACTATGAGACATACAAGACTGTCAGAATAATGGTTTGTTCCCTACGTACTTGGTATTATTATTATTATTATTGTTGTTGTTATTAATTTTTTATTATTGCTGTTGTTCTTCCTCTTATTATTATTATTTTAGTTGGAGGGACACTATGTCTTGTGGATTCTTGTTAAATAATTACTTGTGAATGTTGTGCACATTTAACAATAATTCTAGCAGCAACAAAAACAAGGACAACAACAATAAATAATTTATGATCATAACATAATGATCATCAGCATCAGCATCACACATGTTTACAAATGCATTTGCAATATAGTCAACATTTTCACCGATGGAAACAGTGGATTTGAGTGAACAGACTCATCGCCCTGCTGAGGCACAGACAAAGATCGCTGGACGAGAGACCCATCGCGCTCATTCCCATCTTCATGGTCTGATGCCGCCATGTTAGCTGTCCCTCTTTCCCCAAGCGCAGCAGAGTCACGAAAAGCTCTATTCTTTGAAAGTTTTCACAAAATCTTCTGAAGCATCAACAGCATTCACACAGCTTTCAGAAAGTCTTCAGTGTTGCCCGATCTTCATCCCCGCTCACCAGCTCATTATTCAAATTAAACTGTATGAGTGAATATTCCCCCCTGTAAACAGGTTAAATGTGAGAGGGTGAGCTGTATAAATGTCACTCGGGATAAGTGTCTGCTAACTGTAATTGGAAATCTCAGTCAAGTGTTTCTTCTATTATTTCAAATCCCCATTTTGGTGCTTTTTAACCATTAGCCATTAAAATCTGTGGCTGCTCATTTCACAATCACAAGTGTCTAAATAAAACCAGATTGCGGATGGATAGAAATAGGCATTTGAATCTATTTTATAGATATCACAATATTTCACAGTTCCAAGGGGCAATAAAAACAGCATCGAAAACAAAATAGAAACATTAATAATAATTAATGGGCCAAAATTGCAGCCTGGTGGCAGGTTGCATGACTGGAAACTGTGTCATCAGGTTCTGACCAACAGCTGGAGACATGATGTTCAGAGAAACATTGAATTCGGCCCAAAATTGCAACAGGCGCTTTGTTTCTGTTTCTCACTTAAGTGGCTTGTCTGCTTAAATTCAATAAAGTTAGCTCAGGAAGGTAAGAATAATGGCTTTTTGAAGTGCGTTGGGAAGCTCGCGGTGAATCATTTTCAACAACACAGGAGTCACATCCGGAGGCCAAGCTGGCTGTGCTTTTGTGAAAAGGTCTATTGAGGGCAATGAATGAAACCTGAAATTTCTACCAATCAACCTCAGCTGTGCGTGACTGCTGCTGCGGGTACCGCTGTCCATGGGCCTGAAACTGTCCGTGCACCGAAAGGCCTCGGGTAAATCTCTCTTCTCTTATTCAATGTTTCCTTGCACCTCGATCCTCACTTGAGCTAGAAGTTGTTCCAGATCCACCATCTTGCTGGCTGTTTCGCTGTATCAATGCTCTTATTTCTGCTGCGGAGAGCGAGGATGAGCTGTGGGAAGCCACAAGTGAGGTTACGTGACGGCAATCTTCTTTCAGCTGACACCATGAGGTCTGTTTGCAGCAGACCCAGCTAAGCATGTCATCAGAAATGGACATTACATCACATGACGCTTCATGTGAAACAACGTTTAATTTCTGTAAAAAAAGTTTCCTTAATTCTTCTTTCCTTAGATGGTCTCCTTGCGTCTTAACACGTATGCCCAAGGGGAGGGACTAAGACACAGCGGTAAGATTCAAGTAAGGGAAACGTGGATGCGATTTCAGAGCATCAAGATCTAACCTGTCTGTCAGGGCTACCCATCCCTGTGACTAGAGATATATCACTCTATAGCTTTTTATCTGATGGGAAAAAAAGCATACCTCATTCAACAGCCAGAGCGGGCTGCCTAATCCTGTTTCGGGAGATCAACCATCCTGTATGTTGTCGTTTCAGCCCTAATTAAGCACACCTCACTCAACAGGGAGCAGTCTTGTTGAGCTGCTAATTAGCGGTAACAGGTGTGCCGAGGAAAAGTTCAAACGAAAAACCTACGAGGTGGTAGATCTCCAGCAACAGCACAGGGCAGCCAAGTCTAATCATATCCATTCTCAGGGCTGATAGCCCGCTAAGTGCTGCTGTCTCCGTCCGCGGCAGTGACACTGTCTCGGCGCATTAGGAATATGTTGTCCCCGCCGTGCACTGGAGATGATTACCCGGAAGGTGAATCTATCAGACGTCCAAGGTGCTGAATGTCTTCCAAGTTTTTGAAGGCGGCATGAAAAGGTGCCAGGATTCAGCGAGGAGAAACACCCCCCCCCCCCCTCCAATCCCCCCCATCCGCGCGCTCCACCATCAAATCCCCACCCCCTGCTCCTGGCATTGATTCAGTGCTATTCTGCCAGACTCTTGGGCTGATTCTGCTTTGTCCTGCCCAGAGAATGACTGCACCTCCAGCAACATTCATTCCTGTGTTTAATATGTATGATATAGCTCCTATCGGACAAAGACTAAGTACTTTTGAGTTTTTGCAAATACACTGATGCATCATGTACACTGATGTGCATGTTTTGTGTGTGTGTGAGTGCATGTTTTGGTCTACTGAAATACACTACCTGTGTTTTCGATAGTCTGCTTTGTCTTTAGTGATTTTAATTCAGTTGCTCTGATTACCTACGTTACGCTTTCTAAATAAGGCCGAATAGATCCTGTGATACTCCCACCAAATCAGATAAAAGAACTGTCTATTCTGTTCAAGAAAAATACAGACCAAAACAGCCTATTATTCACGGAGTTGTGGTTCTTTCAGTTCAGGTCTGTGATCAACAAGATCATTTTTCTTTCTTGTTCAATTGCCTCTGATTCGCTCTTCATGACAGCTTAGTCCTCATGTGTAGTTCACATAAATGGTGGGCCCCTCCAGTCCAAGCTCATCTGAATTAAATTAGCATAATAATTAAACAGATCAGGGATTAAAAAAGAAAAATGTCAGAAATGTGTGTTTTTCTTGCCACTTTATCCATCCATCCATTATCTTTATGGCCTCTTTCTCATCAGGGTCACCGGGTAGCTGGGGCTCATCCCAGCTGATGTACTGCGAGAGGTAAGAACACAGCCTGGACGGCTCGCTAATCCATTGCAGGGCCCACAGCTCATTCACTCACACACTCCTACCTGTGGGCTACTGAGAGTCTCCAGTTAGCCTGACATGGCTTTGTTTGGGCTGCAGCAGGAAACCTGAAGCAACCTGACGGACACCCACACAGGAGAGAACCTCAGACTAGATTCGAGCCTCCGACCCTCTATAATAAAAATAATAATAATAATAATAATAATAATAATAATTTTTAATAGGAACAAGCTTCCAAGGCTGATGCAGGATTGGGATTGTGTTCTTTTTAACACTTTCCAAATCTGTTTCTGAGGCCTGTATTCAGAAACGACACTCACCATATAGTGACTACGATTGAAATGTAACTGGAGTGTGAGAGAGAGATCGACCGACCACTAACCGAGGGAGCGGTCCCACTCCTCGCCAATCGCTATTCACAAATGCCACTCGAGCATAACTGACAGTAGTGGGCACTAGGTACCACAGGCGGTGCGTCGGCTGCTGCAAAGGGACGCGCAATCCTCACCCTTCAGTGCTGAATGACCTAAACCTGTCGCAGTTTACTTTTCTTAATCAGAAAGTTCCTCAGACTTATTGGTAAAACGGCAATCAAATTTATTTTTAATAGAGTTGTTATACATTGCTTCACAAAATTGAGGTGTTTCTTTCACACATAAATGACGACGTAAATATCAGCATGTCTTCATAAATTCTGTGGTCGTGTGGCTCGTGAAAGGCGCAGGACAGCCCGCGAGGCTCACTAAGCAACAAGCTGTGAAACGTGCCGGACATTTCCTTCCACAGTCAGCGATTAAGAATATAGAAAAGAATGGAGTCTCGCGACTTACAGCTACATGAGCCTCGCAGACCAATCCACACGCGCTCCACAAGCCGCTGAGCGCAGAATTTTCCGACCCATCAGTAAAGAAAAGCGCGAGAAATCCGAATGCGTGAGAGTTGACACATACGCATCATTAGTGAAAACTGGCCACACCTGATAATGTTGAGAGTTTTTGGAGTTTCTGCAGTGGTAATTTAATGAATTGAAAACAGGGCAATAATTATCAGTGCTCATTCTAACTTAACAAGTAGAACTGGCGTCACATGATAATCCTAAGGATTTTTGGAGTTCAAGTAAATAAAATTTAATTAAGTGAACTGAAAACAGGTCATGTCCAATCATTATTTTTAAGGGATGGTTTTGAGCTTCCCCTATTGCCAGTTCACCAGTAGCTACTGGCGGGAACACAAATGCTAACCTCGAGTTCACCACAGTGCAGTTTGTAAACACTGAAACCAGGTGTCAGTCAGTAAGTTACCGGCATCATTATCATCATTTTAGTTAAAATTTGCGTAGTTGCGATTGCGTCGAGCACGTGGCTGTAAATGATTGAGAGTTTTCAATGTTTGTAACCACCTGAAAGCCATGACAACGAAATACCGGCACAAGTTAGTGCGGCTCAAGGGAGGTGTTCCCTGCACTCAACCTTCGCTCAGAAAGAGACACTATTTCAGTGTGAGTGAGGGCTCTGAAAGCAAATGAGTGTTGGGGCAACCTCTGACTCATTTAATATAACCTGACACTAACTAAGTTTCGTACTCACTCACACTCAATTGGTCTGTGTCGTTTCTGAATACGGGCCTAAGTCTTGTTTGTTAGGAACAACCTCTCAATCCTTCTACGGTCATCAGAATTAGAACCAAGTTCCCCACAAGCCACTCTATCCTCCTTGTGGACAGTTCAGCTCTGACGAAGTGGTCACTCTCCCTGGCTGTTATCTCGAAAAAGCCACTGGCAGGCGATTGGCAAACCCCTACTTCGCCCACTACATCTAAACCAAACTGTGGTCTCTTCGTCTGGGGATCTTTATTTAACCAGGAGAGTCCCATTCAGATTGAAATCTCTTTTTCAGGGGAGCCCTGGGGTTTGAGAGGGCAGTTTGCACAGCCAATTAGATGAGGGGATGACTAGGTGAGAGGTCGAAAGAGCCAGGTTGAGACCTTAGCCACAACACCGGGGAACCCCCCCACTCTTATCGATTGCTGTCATAGTATCGTTAGTGACCACAGTGAGTCAGAACCTCGGTTTAACGTCTCATCCGACAGACAGCATCTCCTTCAGTACAGTGTCCCCATCACTGCACTGGGGATTATTCTACCAGAGGGAAGAGCACAACCTGCTGGCCCCCAACACCTCTTCCAGCAACAACTTGGTTTTCCCAGGTTGTCTCCCATCCAAGCACTAGCCAAGCCCACACCTGCTTAGCTTCAGCCACGCAGCTGGAGCAGATCGAATAGTGGTCTGGCCCCTCGCTGCCATACTGCTGTTAATAAACATGACTATCGGACTGTACTCTGCCTCTGCAGTTAATTCCTGGTCTGTATCAGAACAGCAGTAGGGTAAGAAGCTGTAGTACTGTGATTGTTAATGTTACATTAATAATTGTTGTAGTCATTGGCGTGTTAATAATGTTTTGCATATATAGTATGACGTGCCTTTCACTCCATTTGCAGGAGCATGATCCTTAACTCCAAACGGTCAAACTGGCATTGTTAGCCATGATGCATATGAACCTTATTTTTTTTTTCCAGTATGCTGCAAATACAACATCTCAGGATGCAAGATGTCACTCCAACTGAAAATAGGGGATGGCACAATGTCAGTTTGCCCAGACAATGTAAAATGCTCCATCCTCAATCAAATCCACTTAAAGGCTTTGCAGTTGGTGCTCAGTTCAATTTACACCTCCTCTCATCAGTGTATAGCTCCCTTCCGTTGAATCTCGGCTGTCTCTTCTGAGAAAGACACAAGTCTACTGTGTAATCAAATCTCACGGAGTCAAGCATCGTGAGCCAGTGCACATTGTTCAGAAATCTAGATTAGGGGAAATGAGAATTCGCCGTAAAGAATCTGGACTCGGTAATTATCCGTCAGACGCATCTCCGGTCTCTTCCGCGCGGCCGTGTCGTTTCATCTCCGCATTTAGCAGATGCACTCATCCAGAACGTTTTACACGGAATACATTTTTACAAGCTCTCTATCAACACAGCTGGAAATTCACTGAAGCAGTTCAGCCTAAGTGCCTTATACAAGGGTACGAGGGCAGTGACCCAGGCCTGGAATCAGACAGGAATGCTAAAGCTGTAAAGCCTGTATTCGTCACACTTCGCAACCAGTGACTGCTTGTTACCTGAAATCAGAGGAGGCCAGAAAAAACTCCCTTTCTACTGATAGCTTGGACCTGTTTTCATTCAATTTCCTCCCTCGTTAAGTTTTACAATCATTAGAAAACTCCATTGGTAGTTAAACACACAGCTTTTTTCTTCATTTTTAAATGTTGCAGCAAGTACATCGTAAATTTAATTCAGAAAAAATATTGCTTTACAAATAAAGATAAACTACTCTGTTAGCTTAATTGTTTGCTTTTAGCACATTCTGCAATGCAGGCTATCTAGCCATTGATTATTTAAATTACAACAATGATAAAGATAAAAAGATCCACTCATGAATAACTGATTGAAATGAAACTTCATTTTGAAGCGACACATTTAATACCTTGTCTTACCTTAACTCTGAGAACTGGCCACAGTGTAGAGTGTTTTTGGAGTTCACGTGATGCGAATTCTTAAAAATGAAGTGAAAGTAGGTCATGATGACCGATCATCAGGTGAAAGGGATGGTCTCTGCCTCCTCCTTTTTCAGCTCAATCTCAATCCTGTTTTTCCCCTACGTCTTTCTCCTTGCTCCTCATGTGATCTCCTCACAAACGGTTCAGCACTTATAGAAATGGTTGGTTCATTTCAGTGGGTCACTGATAGTCATAACAGCCACCTCCATTTTGTGACGTCACAGTGCATTTGTGTTGTGTATTCTTGTGCGAGTGTTGTCCTGCTGCGCTAGTTTTGTGTCTCTTTTACAGGTGTAGATGACGGGTATATCTGTGGATGCTTCAGTGGAAATGCGCACCATTGTGGGGACAAAAGTACGACGGATCCCTGCTTCGGAGGACAGTTAGAGTGGAGTGTGGTTGAAAAACTGCATATTATAAATACTTAATTTGCTTCTTTTACATCAGCTGACCTCAAAAGTGCTCTGACTGCCACTGCAGAGGGCCTCAAGCTTCTGTTGTCCATTTCAGTCGACCACTCTGCAGTCCACCTTCATCCACACAGAGGTCACCTTCAGCCCCCGACAGACGGAGAACACCACCTGCACGGACTGTCGCCTGTGACTTTTTGACTCTTATTATTTTTCATCCTCCTTGTCAACACTTACTAGTGTTACTCAATTCAACAAGATAGTGCTGGACAGAACCACATGTTGTATCGACAGCAAGGGACAACCCAGCTCCTAAATAGGACCATATTTGTGGAACTGGTGCTAGGATGCTTAATTGAAGGCCTTTTCCATCACTGGGACCGGGGACCAACAGTTCACTCTCTGCCTCCATCCTTCTCTCCTTCCCTCATTCCCCCATACTGCTCCCTTGCACTTCAATTTGTGCCCTCTCGGTCTTTCCATCCTTCGCGGTTGTCCCCTCTCTCACCCCTCCTCTCTCCTCCAGTGGCAGCATTAATATAAATCAGCGCTGAGAGCGTTTTACTGCACAATCACTGGCTCACAGATGATTTATGACCATCGGCCTTTCACTGGGGGCCTGCAACATCCAGAAACACTACATATAAACTTTGTTCTTTTGACAATGTAAGCAGTAATGCTGAGCTACGGCCGAAACATTTGCTCAAATAAATCCTGGCCTTCGACTACTGTGAAAGCGGACTCAGTTCTGAGTCTGTGAGCGCGTTATGGAAGAAACCAGCAGTAATATATTGTAATGAATCGTATCTGAGGCAGATGAAGTGATGCATGTTCGCCTAAGAGCGCCTCACACACGTTCAGCTCATAACAAGACAGATTAAAATAAGTCACTGAAAATCAAACTGGTTCCAGGGCAGCCGTTTATCTCGCCTTCAAAGCCATATAAAATCTCCAAGTGCTGATTGAAACATTCACACAAGTGGCTCGGAGATACTGAAATGTCATTCACAGTATCAATGGCCACTACGTTTACTAGGGAAACATAGCAACAACCTGCTATAATAAGAAGTTAACAGGATTAGCAGATGCTCGTTATGCCAATCAATGAAACTCATTGAAAATGCTGGTCTTATTTTTACACACCATAAATTCTCAAAATCTATTAAGTTTTTACATTTGTCTGAGCACAGAGGTGATTTTATTCGATTGTTACTATTTTGGGCTAAAAGGTACATTTTTGTCAACTGGGACCATAACTGTGTTTTTTAATGGTAAAACTGGCAGAGGTACGAGAAATGAAACAAACTGGAGGTTTTTACTATGTGTGTTGAGCACCCAGGTATCTGTTCTGTTATGAGTAAACCTGGGTCGTGTCCAAAACTGTTTCTGAGCTGCTGTGCCCTGAAAGTAAGCACTGGGTTCAAAGCATAAGTCCAACTACCTACTGAGCTCCTGAAGGAAACCCTTTCCTGAGGCAAGTGGAGTACAGCAGTGTCTCAAAGGGGGTCCTATTAGGCTTTTTTCAAGTTATAATATTCTTGGATGTCCAAAAGGAAAAATCATAAACTTCTAAGCAAAAAAGAAAGACAAGTATTCCATCATTCATCGTTCCCAACACTGTATAAAACAGGCTGCTCCAAGTGGATGTCTCCTCCTCTATAGAATGGGCTTCATTCCAATTGGCCATCAGAGCCATCATATCAAGGGAGAGCAATGATGTCATCATCTCCCAGCTACTGGCAAGTCTCTAAATACAGACAACAGCATAAGTAGCTAGCTAGTTACTTGCTACAAGATTAAAAACTGGAATGTGCCCCACATAAAAAAAGATCTGGGAGTGATTGTTGACCAAACCCTTTCAGGTTTTACCCACTTAGCCTCAGCAATCAAAAAGGCCAGCAGGATGCTGAGATATGCAACGAAATGTATTGAGTATAAATCTAAGGAGATTATACTTTTACAACACATGTCAGATTATGTCAGACCGCATCTGGAGTATTGTGTACAGTTCTGGGGTGTAAGAAGAGGTCAGGGGAACACCAGTTGCAGGATCCAGAAGTGTTTATTCAAGCACTGAACAAATGGCAGAACTGAGGTACACTGCCAAAGGCAGGGGGAACAGAAGTACTCACTCCAAGAGAGTATAAACTAAGAAAACAAAAACTGAACCTCACTAAACTGACGGACACACTGGGAGACTTAAATACGGGGCAGACAAGACAAGGGTGCTGCAAAAAATAAGACTCGGGGATCATACACAGGAGAAACTCGGAAGGCATGGGGAGCTGAGATTTCCCCAAGTAGACTGAGTCAATAGGAGGATCCATCTGACATCCGCTCCCAATACAGCCACATAAATAGTCACGAGAGGAGGCGGGGACTCGGCTTGCAATCACGACTGAAACAGAAACACATGGGATTAATAAACAATTACACGAGAACCGGGCTAACAATAATGACTCGAGACAAGACGCTGAGACCATCAATCAAGCTAGACAATTTAGATTAAGGCAATCTAAACGTGTCAAGTAAAAAGCACCACAACAAAAGCGAAGGAAAGCACAGCTTTTAAATCAGTTAATCAGAGATAGCTCAGGCTGGATTTACTCAAGCTGGAAATGCAGGCACTCGCTAATGGGTTATTATGGGTTAGTAATTACCCTATCGGAGAACGCATTCACTCAGAGTTTCACGAGACCCAGAATTAAACACAGCTGGAAGCAATGAATGAAATACCAGAGCCGAAACCGAAAGAGGAAACGTGATTGGAGGACGAGACGCAGGCATGCTGAAGGCAGTCACGTGACATCACTGAAGGCAGAGAGGGAGTGGATCGTCAGACGACTGAACTGAAGGCTGAAAATATAAAACGAAAGTAAGGCACAAGCAAATATAAGCACGAGACAACACACAAAAGGCAGAATCATAACATGGGGACCATACTTTAAGAAAGATATGGAGGCTCTAGAGAGAGTTCAGAGAAGAGCCACTAAACTAATTTCAGGTATAAAAGATGAAAGCCATGAGAAGAGGCTGAAGTTCCTTAACCCCTTTCTGCAGATGTAGACGCTTGCGTCTATAGAACTGCAAATTTAAGCATGCTGTTACTGTACTTGATCACTAGATGGCACCCCCGGATCAGATATTGAATATTCACAAGCAAGCAGACCTCGAACGCGGTTTTGGATATGGGGAAGTTCACTCCACTCCCTGTTTTTCGAGAGTTGCATGAATTAAACTCCTCAGCTAAGCCTGATGTGCAAACTGGTAAATATCCTTGCCCATAGTATCGATCCAGCAGTTTAAAAATATGATCTTTTGTGACAGAAAAAATTGTTGTCCTATGTAGCAACCACTTAAGCTACAGTGAGCCAATGGTATGCCAGTTAGTGGTTCAGAAAAATCTGTTTTCTGAAGCAAAAAATTCGACATGGTATTGATTCTCTCACATTCTACTGTCAATTACAGTCAACACATGCAAAAAATGCGTAGTTCCCTATCGTGGATTTTCGTGTAGATTCCTTCATTGACAAATTCAGCGCTTCCTTATATCCACCCAAGTACTGGCGTTGATAGCCAATCACTCAATCATACATTCGGCTCTTCTGCCTAACTGCGCAGTTAGACTTCACGGCCTCTTGAAACTTTCGCGGTAACAATGTATTGATTGGCTCGTTTCTTATCCAATTCCCGAGTGTTTAAACGTTCTACAGTAAGCGAAACACATTGATTGGACAAACACAAAGCATACAAGCCTATGCGTATCAGCAGGCTCGGTTGTATCCTGTTTATGTTGCGCGCTTTACGCAGCTGAAAAAGAAACGATTTATAGACTCGCAAAACTGGCCTTGAAGTGATCAGTTATATTTTGAGGATTTAAATAAGATAAGGACATGGTCAATGGTACTTTTTCTGAATGAAACAGTACTGGAGGGTTCCTTCTACCCGATACCTCTGTCTCTGGAGGAGGGCATCATTGTTGAAAACAGGTTATACATC
>CM056582.1:100596593-100666593 GCA_029721435.1 Gymnothorax reevesii | reverse complement strand
GAGGAGAGGAAAGAGACAGAAATAGAGATGACAGACTTGTTGAAATTGGATGACGGATGGTTTCTGTCACCTATCTCTGGGCGGGTAGGAAAGTGTGATCGTTCTGCAACTGTTTTTAGTTTCTGATCTGTTGTTTTGGTTTGACAGCACTGTGTAGTGCTATATCAATAAGGCTCCTTGAAATAGAAAAAGAAGTGATATATCTCCTAAACTCCTAGATCATATTTTTCTATTCAAATGCGTTTAAAAAATGTTCTTTTGTGTGTGTGTGTGTGTGTGTGCATAACCTTACAGCACTATGACCTTGATTAGGCTACTCATAGCCTCTCAACAATATGACCCTGACCAGGCTGCTCATTACCTTACTGCACTATGAGCCTGACCAGGTTGTCATAACCTAACAGCACTATGAGCCTGACCACGCTGCTCATAACCTTATGACACTCTGAGCTGGACCAGGCTGCTCATAACCCTACAGCACTATGAGCCTGACCAGGCTGCTCATAACCTTACAGCACTATGTGCCTGACCAGGCTGCTTATAACCTTACAGCACTATGACTCTGACCAGGCTGCTCATAACCTTACAGTATCATGAGCTTGACCAGGCTGCTTATAACCTTACAGCACTATGTGCCTGACCAGGCTGCTCATAACCTTACAGCACTCTGAGTCTGACCAGGCTGCTCATAACCTTACAGCACTATGAGCCTGACCAGACTGCTCATAACCTTACAGCACTATGTGTCTGACCAGGCTGGTCATAACCATACAGCACTATGAGACTGACCAGGCTGCTCATAACCTTACAGCACTCTGAGCCTGACCAGGCTGCTCATAACCTTACAGCACTATGAGCCTGACCAGACTGCTCATAAGCTTACAGCACTATGTGTCTGAGCAGGCTGCTCATAACCTTACAGCACTATGTGTCTGACCAGGCTGCTCATAACCTTATGAATTAGAATTAGAATTCAACTTTATTGTCATTGCACATATCACAAGTCCACAGCAATGAAATGCAGTTTGCATCCATCCAGAAGTGCTTAGCAGTATAAAAATATCTGATAAAAAACTATGCAATATACAAATATACAAACATTGAGAAAAATACACATGGTGGATAGTATTGATAAATGCGTATAGTAGTGAGAATTAGTATATATAAATACAATAATATATTCTAAGTATATGCTGGCTATTGGTTGTGTATGTACATGTCATAAACAAATATATACACATACATATATACATACATACACATACATACATACATACACACACATATATATATATACATATATATATATATACATATATTCAGTGGGGAAAATAAGTATTTGACCCCTCGCTGATTTTGCAGGTTTGCCCACTTAGAAAGAATGCAACGATCTACAATTTTAATCGTACATACATTCTAACAGTGAGAGACAGAATCACAAAGAAAATTCCCGAAAATCACATCATATGAATTTATAAAAATTGGTAACCATCTGATGAGGAAAAATAAGTATTTGACCCCCTGGACAAACAGCATGTTAATATTTTGTAGAAAAGCCATTATTGGCCAGCACAGATGTCAAACTATTTTTATAGTTGTTGACAAGGTTTGTGCACATTTTGGCAGGGATGTTGGCCCACTCCTCCCTGCAGACAGCCTCCAAATCATTCAGGTCCCGAGGCTGTCGCCTTGCAACCCGAATTTTAAGCTCCCTCCAAAGAATTTCAATTGGATTCAGGTCTGGAGACTGGCTAAGCCACTCCAGACCCTTGATGTACTTCTTCTTCAGCCACTCTTTTGTTGCTTTGGCGGTGTGCTTAGGGTAGTTGTCGTGCTGAAACACCCATCCTCGACCCATGTTCAGCTCTCTCACTGAGGGAAGGAGCTGTTGGTCCAGAATTCCACGGTATATGGCCCCGTCCATCCTCCCCTCAATGCAATGGAGTTGTGCCGTCCCCTTGGCTGAAAAGCACCACAGTGCTTGAGGGTGGGGATGGTGTTCTTTGGGTTGTACTCTGTGTTCTTTTCCCTCCAAACACGGCGAGTTGAGTTGAGCCCAAAAAGTTCTATTTTGGTCTCATCTGACCACGTCACTTTCTTCCAGGCCTCTTCTGAGTCATCCAGGTGGTCAATGGCGAACTTCAGGCTGGCCTGTACATGTGCCTTCTTGAGCAGGGGGACATTGCATGCGCTGCAGGATTTCAATCCATGACCGAGTAGTATGTTACCAACTGTTTCTTTTGTAACTGTGGTCCCAGCTGCCTTCAGTTCATTAACCAGTTCCCCCCTTGTGATTCCTCACCGTTCACATGATCAGGGACATCTCACGAGGCGAGACCTTGCATGGAGGCCCAGACCGAGGGAGGTTGGCGGCAGTGTGGTACTTCTTCCATTTCCTGATAACTGCACTGACAGTTGATCTTTTCTCTCAAAGTTGCTTTCCCATTCTCTTGTAGCCCATCCCAGCTTTGTGTAGGTCAACAATCTTGTCCCTGATGCCCTTAGACAGCTCCTTGGTCTTGCCCATGGTGGAGATGTTGGAATCTGGTTGTTTGGGAGTGGGAAGGTGTCTTTTATACATGTAATGAGGTGAGGCAGGTGTATTTGATGTAAATAATTAGTTGGGATTGGGTGTGCGTCTTAAAGAAAGACTAACTGGCTTGTGGGACCCAGAATACTTGCTGTTTGGTAGGGGGTCAAATACTTATTTTTCATCATCAGATGGTAATCATTTTTTATAAATTCATTCGATGTGATTTTCGGGAATTTTCTTTGTGATTCTATCTCTCACAGTTAGAATGTATATACGATTAAAATTATAGATCGTTGCATTCTTTCTAAGTGGGCAAACCTGCAAAATCAGCGAGGGGTCAAATACTTATTTTCCCCACTGTATATATATATATATATATATATACACATACCTACATACACATACGTACATATACACATATAAACAGGTTATGACAGGTATTAACAGTAAGAGTATTATTATACATGTGGTACAGGGAAATTGAACAGGTAAGGTGTGATAATTGTAATGTGGTTCAGTCCATGTGTTAATTTTGTGTGTATATGAGGAAACAGTCCATAGTTGATGTTTGATGTGTGCTCAGTCCATGTGTTACTGTTGTGTGTGTATGAGTAGACAGTCCATGGGTGTGATGTGATTCAGCTGTCAGGAGGCAGAGTTCAGGAGTGTGACAGCTGTGGGAAAGAAACTGTTCCGGGACCTGGTGGTCTTGGTCCGGAGGCTCCTGTAACGCCTCCCAGAGGGCAGCAGGGTGAAGAGTCTTTGTGCTGGGTGACTGGGGTCCTTGATGATCTTCCCAGCCCTTTTCAGACACCGCTTCCTGTAGATGTCCTCTATGGAAGGAAGCGGTGCTCCAGCGATGCGCTGGGCGGCTTTCACCACCCTCTGCAACGCCTTCCGGTCTGAGGCAGAGCAGCTCCCGTACCAAACTGTGATGCAGTTGGTCAGGATGCTCTCGATGGTGCAGTGGTAGAAGTTCACCAGGATGTCTGAGGACAGGTGGTTCTTCCTCAGAGTCCTCAGGAAGAAGAGGCGCTGGTGAGCAAGAAGAGGCGCTGGTGAGCCTTCCTGACCAGCTTGGAGCAGCCGGTCGTCCAGGTCAGATCCTCGGAGATGTGGACTCCCAGGAACTTGAAGCAGTCCACACGTTCCACCGCCGTCCCTTTGATGTGGATGGGTGTACGTGGGTCAGCATTCCTCCTGAAGTCCACAATGAGCTCCTTGGTCTTCTCAGTGTTGAGTAGCAGATTGTTGATGTTGCACCACTCAGCCAGACGATCCACCTCCTCCCTGTAGGCGACCTCATCATTGTCTTTGATGAGGCCGATCACCGTGGTGTCATCTGCAAACTTGATAATGGTGTTGGAACCGTTAACAGGTTTGCAGTCGTGGGTGAAGAGGGAGTAGAGGAAGGGACTCAACACACAGCCTTGTGGTACACCAGTGTTAATGAGGATGGTAGATGAGCAGTGGTTATCCAGCCGGACATGTTGAGGGCGACTGGTCAGGAAGTCCAGTAACCAGTTGCACATGAGGGAACTGATTCCTAAGTCTGTAAGTTTTGTGGTGAGCATTGAGGGGATGACTGTGTTGAATGCTGAGTTGAAGTCTAGGAACAGCATTCTGGCGTAACTGTTTTTGTTGTCCAGGTGTGAGAGAACAGAGTGCAGCGCTATTGGAGACTGCATCATCTGTGCTCCTGTTCTGTCGATACGCAAATTGGAGGGGGTCCAGGGTGGAGGGGAGACAGGATTTGAGGTGTGCTAAGACCAGCCGCTCGAAGCACTTTGTGATGATGGGGGTGAGAGTTACCGGACGGTAGTCATTGAGGGTTGATTGGTTGGAGTTTTTGGCTATCGGTATGATGGAGGTGGATTTGAAACAGGCTGGTACCACAGCACGGGCCAAGGACAGGTTGAATATGTCCGTCAGCACTCCTGCCAGTGTCAGTTATGACACTCTGAGCTGGACCAGGCTGCTGATAACCTTACAGCACTATGAGCCTGACCAGGCTGCTTATAACCTTACAGCAGTATGTGCCTGACCAGGCTGCTTATAACCTTACAGCACTCTGAGCCCGACCAGGCTGCTCATAACCTTGCAGCACTATGAGTCTGACCAGACTGTTCATTACCTTACAGCACTCTGAGCCTGACCAGACTGCTCATAACCTTACAGCACTATGTGTCTGACCAGGCTGCTCATAACCTTACAGCACTATGAGTCTGACCAGGCTGCTCATAACCTTACAGCACTCTGAGCCCGACCAGGCTGCTCATAACCTTACAGCACTATGAGTCTGACCAGGCTGCTCATAACCTTACAGCGCTCTGAGCCCGACCAGGCTGCTCATAACCTTACAGCACTCTGAGCCCGACCAGGCTGCTCATAACCTTACAGCACTATGAGACTGACCAGGCTGCTCATAACCTTACAGCACTCTGAGACTGACCAGGCTGCTCATAACCTTACAGCACTATGAGACTGACCAGGCTGCTCATAACCTTAAAGCACTCTGAGCCCGACCTGGCTGCTCAAAACCTTTCAGCACTATGAGACTGACCAGGCTGCTCATAACCTTACAGCACTATGAGCCTGACCAGGCTGCTCATAACCTTAGAGCACTATGAGCCTGACCAGGCTGCTCATTACCTTACAGCACTATGAGACTAACCAGGCTGCTCATAACCTTACAGCACTATGAGCCTGACCAGGCTGCTCATAACCTTACAGCACTATGTGTCTGACCAGGCTGCTCATAACCTTACAGCACTATGAGCCTGACCAGGCTGCTCATTACCTTACAGCACTATGAGACTGACCAGACTGCTCATAACCTTACAGCACTATGAGCCTGACCAGGCTGCTCATAACCTTACAGCACTATGTGTCTGACCAGGCTGCTCATAACCTTACAGCACTATGAGCCTGACCAGGCTGCTCATAACCTTACAGCACTATGTGTCTGACCAGGCTGCTCATAACCTTACAGTACTATGAGCCTGACCAGGCTGCTCATTACCTTACAGCACTATGAGACTAACCAGGCTGCTCATAACCTTACAGCACTATGAGCCTGACCAGGCTGCTCATAACCTTACAGCACTATGTGTCTGACCAGGCTGCTCATAACCTTACAGCACTATGAGCCTGACCAGGCTGCTCATTACCTTACAGCACTATGAGACTGACCAGGCTGCTCATAACCTTACAGCACTATGGGTCTGATCAGGCTGCTCATAACCTTACAGCACTATGAGTCTGACCAGGCTGCTCATAAACTTACAGCACTATGAGCCTGACCAACCTGCTCATAACCTTACAGCACTATGAGACTGACCAGGCTGCTCATGACCTTACAGCACTATGAGCCTGACCAGGCTGCTCTTAACCTTACAGCACTATGAGACTGACCAGGCTGCTCATAACCTTACAGCACTATGAGTCTGACCAGGCTGCTCATAAACTTACAGCACTATGAGCCTGACCAGGCTGCTCATAACCTTACAGCACTATGAGCCTGACCAGGTTGCTCATAACCTTACAGCACTATGAGCCTGACCAGGCTGCTCATAACCTTACAGCACTATGAGCCTGACCAGGCTGCTCATAACCTTACAGCACTATGACACTGACCAGGCTGCTCATAACCTTACTGCACTATGAGCCTGACCAGGCTGCTCATAACCTTACAGCACTATGAGACTAACCAGGCTGCTCATAACCCTACAGCACTATGAGACTGACCAGGCTGCTCATAACCTTACAGCACTATGAGACTAACCAGGCTGCTCATAACCTTACAGCACTATGAGCCTGACCAGGCTGCTCATAACCTTACAGCACTATGAGTCTGACCAGGCTGCTCATAACCTTACAGCACTCTGAGCCCGACCAGGCTGCTCATAACCTTACAGCACTATGAGTCTGACCAGGCTGCTCATAACCTTACAGCGCTCTGAGCCCGACCAGGCTGCTCATAACCTTACAGCACTCTGAGCCCGACCAGGCTGCTCATAACCTTACAGCACTATGAGCCTGACCAGGCTGCTCATAACCTTACAGCACTATGAGACTGACCAGGCTGCTCATAACCTTACAGCACTCTGAGCCCGACCAGGCTGCTCATAACCTTACAGCACTATGAGCCTGACCAGGCTGCTCATAACCTTACAGCACTATGAGACTGACCAGGCTGCTCATAACCTTACAGCACTCTGAGCCCGACCAGGCTGCTCATAACCTTTCAGCACTTTGAGACTGACCAGGCTGCTCATAACCTTACAGCACTATGAGCCTGACCAGGCTGCTCATAACCTTACAGCACTATGAGCCTGACCAGGCTGCTCATTAACTTACAGCACTATGAGACTAACCAGGCTGCTCATAACCTTACAGCACTATGAGCCTGACCAGGCTGCTCATAACCTTACAGCACTATGTGTCTGACCAGGCTACTCATAACCTTACAGCACTATGAGCCTGACCAGGCTGCTCATTACCTTACAGCACTATGAGACTGACCAGGCTGCTCATAACCTTACAGCACTATGAGCCTGACCAGGCTGCTCATAACCTTACAGCACTATGTGTCTGACCAGGCTGCTCATAACCTTACAGCACTATGAGCCTGACCAGGCTGCTCATTACCTTACAGCACTATGAGACTAACCAGGCTGCTCATAACCTTACAGCACTATGAGCCTGACCAGGCTGCTCATAACCTTACAGCACTATGAGACTAACCAGGCTGCTCATAACCTTACAGCACTATGAGCCTGACCAGGCTGCTCATAACCTTACAGCACTATGTGTCTGACCAGGCTACTCATAACCTTACAGCACTATGAGCCTGACCAGGCTGCTCATTACCTTACAGCACTATGAGACTGACCAGGCTGCTCATAACCTTACAGCACTATGAGCCTGACCAGGCTGCTCATAACCTTACAGCACTATGTGTCTGACCAGGCTGCTCATAACCTTACAGCACTATGAGCCTGACCAGGCTGCTCATTACCTTACAGCACTATGAGACTAACCAGGCTGCTCATAACCTTACAGCACTATGAGCCTGACCAGGCTGCTCATAACCTTACAGCACTATGTGTCTGACCAGGCTGCTCATAACCTTACAGCACTTTGAGACTGACCAGGCTGCTCATAACCTTACAGCACTATGAGCCTGACCAGGCTGCTCATAACCTTACAGCACTATGAGACTGACCAGGCTGCTCATAACCTTACAGCACTATGAACCTGACCAGGCTGCTCATAACCTTACAGCACTCTGAGCCCGACCAGGCTGCTAATAACCTTTCAGCACTATGAGACTGACCAGGCTGCTCATAACCTTACAGCACTATGAGCCTGACCAGGCTGCTCATAACCTTACAGCACTATGTGTCTGACCAGGCTGCTCATAACCTTACAGCACTATGAGCCTGACCAGGCTGCTCATTACCTTACAGCACTTTGAGACTAACCAGGCTGCTCATAACCTTACAGCACTATGTGTCTGACCAGGCTGCTCATAACCTTACAGCACTATGAGCCTGACCAGGCTGCTCATTACCTTTCAGCATTATGAGACTGACCAGGCTGCTCATAACCTTACAGCACTATGAGCCTGACCAGGCTGCTCATAACCTTACAGCACTATGTGTCTGACCAGGCTGCTCATAACCTTACAGCACTATGAGCCTGACCAGGCTGCTCATTACCTTACAGCACTATGAGACTAACCAGGCTGCTCATAACCTTACAGCACTATGAGCCTGACCAGGCTGCTCATAACCTTACAGCACTATGTGTCTGACCAGGCTGCTCATAACCTTACAGCACTATGAGCCTGACCAGGCTGCTCATTACCTTACAGCACTATGAGACTGACCAGGCTGCTCATAAACTTACAGCACTATGAACCTGACCAGGCTGCTCTTTACCTTACAGCACTATGAGACTGACCAGGCTGCTCATAACCTTACAGCACTCTGAGCCTGACCAGGCTGCTCATAACCTTACAGCAGTATGAGCCTGACCAGGCTGCTCATAACCTTACAGCACTATGAGCCTGACCAGGCTGCTCATAACCTTACAGCACTATGAGACTGACCAGGCTGCTCATAACCTTACTGCACTATGAGCCTGACCAGGCTGCTCATAACCTTACAGCACTATGAGACTAACCAGGCTGCTCATAACCTGACAGCACTATGAGCCTGACCAGGCTGCTCATTAACTTACAGCACTATGAGACTAACCAGGCTGCTCATAACCTTACAGCACTATGAGCCTGACCAGGCTGCTCATAACCTTACAGCACTATGTGTCTGACCAGGCTACTCATAACCTTACAGCACTATGAGCCTGACCAGGCTGCTCATTACCTTACAGCACTATGAGACTAACCAGGCTGCTCATAACCTTACAGCACTATGAGCCTGACCAGGCTGCTCATAACCTTACAGCACTATGAGACTAACCAGGCTGCTCATAACCTTACAGCACTATGAGCCTGACCAGGCTGCTCATAACCTTACAGCACTATGTGTCTGACCAGGCTACTCATAACCTTACAGCACTATGAGCCTGACCAGGCTGCTCATTACCTTACAGCACTATGAGACTGACCAGGCTGCTCATAACCTTACAGCACTATGAGCCTGACCAGGCTGCTCATAACCTTACAGCACTATGTGTCTGACCAGGCTGCTCATAACCTTACAGCACTATGAGCCTGACCAGGCTGCTCATTACCTTACAGCACTATGAGACTAACCAGGCTGCTCATAACCTTACAGCACTATGAGCCTGACCAGGCTGCTCATAACCTTACAGCACTATGTGTCTGACCAGGCTGCTCATAACCTTACAGCACTTTGAGACTGACCAGGCTGCTCATAACCTTACAGCACTATGAGCCTGACCAGGCTGCTCATAACCTTACAGCACTATGAGACTGACCAGGCTGCTCATAACCTTACAGCACTATGAACCTGACCAGGCTGCTCATAACCTTACAGCACTCTGAGCCCGACCAGGCTGCTAATAACCTTTCAGCACTATGAGACTGACCAGGCTGCTCATAACCTTACAGCACTATGAGCCTGACCAGGCTGCTCATAACCTTACAGCACTATGTGTCTGACCAGGCTGCTCATAACCTTACAGCACTATGAGCCTGACCAGGCTGCTCATTACCTTACAGCACTTTGAGACTAACCAGGCTGCTCATAACCTTACAGCACTATGTGTCTGACCAGGCTGCTCATAACCTTACAGCACTATGAGCCTGACCAGGCTGCTCATTACCTTTCAGCATTATGAGACTGACCAGGCTGCTCATAACCTTACAGCACTATGAGCCTGACCAGGCTGCTCATAACCTTACAGCACTATGTGTCTGACCAGGCTGCTCATCACCTTACAGCACTATGAGCCTGACCAGGCTGCTCATTACCTTACAGCACTATGAGACTAACCAGGCTGCTCATAACCTTACAGCACTATGAGCCTGACCAGGCTGCTCATAACCTTACAGCACTATGTGTCTGACCAGGCTGCTCATAACCTTACAGCACTATGAGCCTGACCAGGCTGCTCATTACCTTACAGCACTATGAGACTGACCAGGCTGCTCATAAACTTACAGCACTATGAACCTGACCAGGCTGCTCTTTATTTTACAGCACTATGAGACTGACCAGGCTGCTCATAACCTTACAGCACTCTGAGCCTGACCAGGCTGCTCATAACCTTACAGCACTATGAGCCTGACCAGGCTGCTCATAACCTTACAGCACTATGAGCCTGACCAGGCTGCTCATAACCTTACAGCACTATGAGACTGACCAGGCTGCTCATAACCTTACTGCACTATGAGCCTGACCAGGCTGCTCATAACCTTACAGCACTATGAGACTAACCAGGCTGCTCATAACCTTACAGCACTATGAGACTGACCAGGCTGCTCATAACCTTACAGCACTATGAACCTGACCAGGCTGCTCTTTACCTTACAGCACTATGAGACTGACCAGGCTGCTCATAACCTTACAGCACTATGAGCCTCACCAGGCTGCTCATAACCTTACAGCACTATGAGCCTGACCAGGCTGCTCATAACCTTACAGCACTATGAGCCTGACCAGGCTGCTCATAACCTTACAGCACTATGAGCCTGACCAGGCTGCTCATAACCTTTTAGCACTATGAGACTGACCAGGCTGCTCATAACCTTACTGCACTATGAGCCTGACCAGGCTGCTCATAACCTTACAGCACTATGAGACTAACCAGGCTGCTCATAACCTTACAGCACTATGAGACTAACCAGGCTGCTCATAACCTTACAGCACTATGAGACTAACCAGGCTGCTCATAACCTTACAGCATTATGTGTCTTACCAGGCTGCTCATAACCTTACAGCACTATGAGACTGACCAGGCTGCTCATAACCTTACAGCACTATGAGACTAACCAGGCTGCTCATAACCTTACAGCACTATGTGCCTGACCAGGCTGCTCATAACCTTACAGCACTATCAGCCTGACCAGGCTGCTCATAACCTTACAGCACTATGTGCCTGACCAGGCTGCTCATAACCTTACAGCACTATGAACCTGACCAGGCTGCTCATAACCTTACAGCACTATGAGACTAACCAGGCTGCTCATAACCTTACAGCACTATGTGCCTGACCAGGCTGCTCATAACCTTACAGCACTATCGGCCTGACCAGGCTGCTTATAACCCTACAGCACTATGAGACTAACCAGGCTGCTCATAACCTTACAGCACTATGTGCCTGACCAGGCTGCTCATAACCTTACAGCACTATGAACCTGACCAGGCTGCTCATAACCTTACAGCACTATGAGCCTGACCAGGCTGCTCATAACCTTACTGCACTATGTGTCTGACCAGGCTGCTCATAACCTTACAGCACTATGAGACTGACCAGGCTGCTCATAACCTTACAGCACTATGTGCCTGACCAGGCTGCTCATAACCTTACAGCACTATGAACCTGACCAGGCTGCTCATAACCTTACAGCACTATGAGCCTGACCAGGCTGCTCATAACCTTACTGCACTATGTGTCTGACCAGGCTGCTCATAACCCTACAGCACTATGAGCCTGACCAGGCTGCTCATAACCTTACTGCACTATGTGTCTTACCAGGCTGCTCATAACCTTACAGCACTCTGAGCCCGACCAGGCGGGTCATAATCTTACAGTGTTACTGCAGTGTGGCAGTTCATAATGAAGGCACTTTTTCACAATTCACAGCTAAGATAGAACTTTTTATAAAGAAGTGAGACAGGATCCTGTCTTCTCACAAGCCCTACTTTGACACAAGTGCACTCAGCACTGGAAGTCACGCAACATTTCTCAGTGGAGAGGGACAGGGGAGAGACTGCAGAATGGAGATGATAGAGAGTAGCTTTGCATAAGTGGACAGAGTGGCGTGTCTGTGGCACCTCACGGCCTGACTGACTCATTATGCGGTTAAGCAGCCCAAACCCTTTCTGATGGCTTAATCAGGCTCAGCGACAGGACCAACGCTCCTGAGCCACACAGATCCGCTCCAGAAGCCTGAGGCCAGCCATAATTTCTCCTGCACCCACTGACTTTCTGGAGCCTTCTGTCCCTCCTTCTGTTTATAAAAGCTAGAAGGCAGCCATTGCTCACACGCGGTTCATAGGATGAAATTTGTGTGTGTGTGTGTGTGTGTGTGTGTGTGTCCCCGCATTTTTATGAGACTGAGTGATTGTCAGTGTGTGCAGCTGTGTGTGTGTGTGTGTGTGTGTGTGTGTATGTGTGTGTGTGCGTGCGTGTGTGCATGTGTGTGTATGTGCGCGCGCGTGTGTGTGTGTGTGTGTGTGTGTGTCCACATTTTTATGAGACTGAGTGATTGTCAGTGTGTGCAGCTGTGTGTGTGTGTGTGTGTGTGTGTATGTGTGTGTGTGCGTGCGTGTGTGCATGTGTGTGTGTGCGCGCGCGTGTGTGTGTGTGTGTGTGTGTCCACATTTTTATGAGACTGAGTGATTGTCAGTGTGTGCAGCTGTGTTTGTGTCTGTGTGAGTGGAAGAGAAGAAGAGAATGAGAGAGAGATGGAGAGAGACAGAGACTCAGTCTGTGCCTGTGTTTGTGAGAGTATGTGCTTACTTTCTTGTGCGTGTGTGTGTGCGTGTGCGCGCGTGTGTGCATATGTGTGTGTGAGAGCGCATGTTCAGTAAAAAGAGGCAGAGCAGGTCTATTGTAGCACCTCAACCTCAGCTCTCCGCTCTGCCAGCTCAATCAGAGGTCAGTGAAGTGTGTTCCATGCACAGAATACAGCAGACGGGAGCCACAACCTCCCCAGTGCAGCCTATTGCTTCTGCAGGCGTTATTAACGCTGCTGTCCCATGCTGTCCGAACTCTACAAATCAACAACTGCCGTACTGCTGTTTCACTCTGTTGTGTGCATACTAACGCCATAAATGTACCATAAACCAATGAAACATGATGTTTTCTGACGGCGTTCCTTTTTAACTGACTATGAAATTGCGAAATTCAGCTTTGTTTTTTGTCAGTGGTATATTAGCCAATGTTCCTGTAATAATATCTCAGACCACAGTGGAAATAAAGCTTTGCTAATGCTAATATTGTCTCCACCCTCTCATGTTAGCAATTAGTCCTTCGCTGTTCCAGCGGGCCTTTATGTTTTTAAAGGTTTGTCTCCCTTGATTTATAGTCTTGTCTTTTTCCCCGCCCCCCAATGAGATAATGATTACGCCCTGCCTCTTTTGTTGAGTGTCTCTCCCGTATAATTTGCTCTGTTACCATACTCCTATTAATTAATACACCCATCTGAACTGTGCTGTAAATCTGCATTTGGTTCCTTTTTTGTGTCATAAGAGATATGTGCTCTTTACAGGACAGAACTCGCATCCAATCATGTTTATTTGCTTTTTCCCATTTAGTCAGACAATACACTCAATCAGAATGATCAAAAAATCACTGGAGTGGTCTGCTAGCAGTACTTGCAATGTCACCTTGACACAGAACTGTACACAAGTGCTCAAAAGTGGGTAATTACTGGTCATTGGATAATAGTCAGTCAAATTAAATTAAACAAAAATGTGTTTTAAAATGTTTTATTTCGTAAAAAATCCAGTGCCCATTCAAAACATGTCTGTTGAGATCAGGCCAGCTGTTCATCCCCCAATACTGTGGCTTTCAGCTTTGTGGAGAACCACACAGCCAGACTTCACACTCAACACTCATAGTATTACAGATGGCGAAATGTGAAGTCAATCAGATGAATGAATTATCATGAATTATTGATCAAATTGAAGGACAGACATACAGAGAGACAGAGACTCCTTTCATTTTAATTAGATTTCAAGTATTTGTCCACCATGCTTGCTTACTTTGAGATCAAATTACTGATCTACACGATGACTCAAATTTCTGCTACTTCTACTGACATCATTGCATGTATATAAAGTTATCAGACTATTACACAGATTTGATTCTTTACTGTAACCTTATTATTTTGTGCATGAATGATGTTAATGCTTCTTTGCTATCAGGAGTCAATGTAGGTCTTGAAAAGAATGCAAGGTTACTCGCCAACCATATTTCCTGCCCAGTGATACAGCTTAACACTGCTGACAGAGTTTGAGAGGAAGGTAGAGCATCTGTCAGAAAATCTCTATCATGAAAGAGTTCCCCATTAGGCTGTTTCTCGGTAATTTATTTCTGATTTCTGTAATGCCATTAGGTAGTTTTTCTCACCCTGCACACTAATTACCCAATAATTACACATCGGCGCATTCATCCTCTAAATCGACAGGGTAAATGCCGAAAAGCAACTCATTAGCACCAACTTAAATGCAATTAACAACACACATACATGCGCGCGCACACACGCACACGCACACACACGCACACACACACACGCACACGCACACACACGCACACACACACACGCACACTCACACGTGCGTGTAAGCACATACACCCGCACATACACACTCAGACACACACTGACAATAAATATCACACAAATTCATAGAGCCACACACGCACACACACACACACACACACACACCCGCACACACAAATTGCAGCTACATACACTCTGTTCATCTTCTAAATTTCTCGTGTTGAATTTTCTTTTTCTGATGAGGAGTATTTTATTACTCATTTTAGCAAATCTTGTGTTTTTAATTGCGTAAGAAAATTAAATGGTTCATTGACAAAATAAAAGAAAGAGACCAGCAATAATCATAATCATAGCTAAATTGCAAGAAGCGATGTGACAATAGTACAAATTAAAAATGAATGAAAAAATGCATTAAGTTACCTGATGTTTCTCTTGCCTCTGTACTGCAACATGTCACATCGCCTGTTTTTTCTGTCAGTCCCTCCCCCCTGTTCTCTCCGCCTTTAGTCTCTCTGGGCCTTCATTAGAGAAGGAGCGTATCTGATCCCAGTGCTACGCAGCATTTATTCAGTGAAGCCAAGCATTTCTGCCACAGGCAGACAAAATTGCGATTGCTCTTTCAAAAGTAAAAAAATAAAAGTAAAAAAGTGCACATTAACGTCAAGAATCCTGGCCTAAGTGGTACTTCAGACACACTTCGTAAACCTGCCCCGCGCAGGTAACACTTTTAACAGCCCCAGCAAATTTACAGACAAATTAAACTGTCACATAGAGGAGATACAATAAATGTATTTATGTGAGAGGCAGAAAGATTAAGCAACAGATGGTTCCTGGCTAACGCAAAAGTGTTCAAAATGTCTCTGGAATCTTGTTTCAATGTTACAAAATTGCCCCTACCAGGTAACAGCAGTTTGAGAGAGTTTTCTGTTGGCTAGTTTAGGTCTGTCAGACAGGTAAAGGCATTTGGAGATGAAGATGAGTATCGACGTTGGACAAACAGCTGAATATGTTAAGCTAGCCGAAGTCAGAGGCAGATGTACGTGTCAAACAGGTAAAAGTGCAAAACAGGCAGGAAAGAGTAACTGGTGGACAAGTTTTTGCATATTCTTGTGCACTATGTGTTCTGACTTAAGATTCATGCTATCTGGTAATAAGCACGACTGCACTTAGTGCTTTGAGTCATGCCGCATATCGCCAGATTAATGAAGGTGGGCTGATACAGGTCCATTAATACCCATCTGGAAAAGAAACTCTCTCTCTTGCTTTTATTCTCTCTCAAGAGGGTCTATTCAACTCAGGTCCATATCATACGTCTCAGGATTTGAGTCTGCTGAGTTTCGTTTCATGTGTATTTTGTATTTGGGTTTATTATTTTCCATGTTTCATTGTAATTTTGGTGGTTCATTGTATTACTTCAGCCACGCCGTGCATCTGTCATACTGCCAGATATATTCTGTTTTCACTCCTGCACTCACTCCACCCCTTGTTCGCTGATAATGGTTCGATTGTTTCTCTTCTGTCGCCACACCTCCCTGCACCTTCCTGAGCTCATCTTACCTGCAGCCCATTGTAATTAGTCGCTTTGCTTCCCAATATATTCCCCCAATCTAGAGCAGTCCAGTGTGAATTTGCCAGTTCCTCTGAGCCTCACCTATGAGCAGTCTTTAACCCTTTATAGCACACTCACGTGCTCATCTCAGCCCGTATTGACTATTGTAACAGCCTCTTAACCTCACTCAGTATGTCTGCCATAAACCGGTTACAGTCAACACAGAATGCTGTTGCTGATGCACTCACCAGGTCAAACAAACGCTCTCACATCTCTCCCATGCTAACATCTCTACATTGGCTTCCCATTATTTGCGTGACTAGATTTAAAGTTCTCACCGTCACTTTTACAGCACTTCATGGAAAGGTCCCTGAGTATTTAACAGAACTCATTCAGCCATACCTGCCTACCCGTTCACTAAGATCCAACTCAAGTAACCTGCGTCTGTAGGACAAATTTTAACACACATGGTGACCGAGCTTTTGAGGCCTTCGCACCAAAACTATGGAACTCATGTCGATCCGTTGTTCTGACTCGGTTGAGTCTTTTAACGAACAGTTAAAAGCATACATGTTCAGACAGGCATTTGAATAATTATCATGTACCTTGTCACTGTTTGATAATTGATTTTTATCTATTCACCGATAATTTGTATCTGGTCCTTGTTCTTAATTGTTTTCCTTTTTTATTGCTCCTGTGTTTGTGCTTCTGTTGATGTAAAGCACTTTGTGACCTCTGTCTGAGAAAAGTGCTCAATAAATAAAGTTTACTTTCTTACACTAAAAAAAACCCTAAGAAGCTTACTGTAAAAAAGTACTGTGTGTTGGGGTTATGTCAATAAATAGTCTAACCATCAATTGCTGTAGACTTAGGTGAAAAGGGTGGATGATCAAATATGACCTCATCACCAAATATTTTGTTTTTCACACAAAATTTCACTGATTTCTAAAAATCCTACACAAACAACACCTATCTTAACTCTTAGCAAACCTTCTCAACTTTTTAATTTGTAAGTTTTCATCAGTTTTATTTCTTGAGTAATGATGTCAGGTCCTTGTGAGTGGGACAGGGTAAGGGCTCACAACCGCACTGTGAGGTCTGGGGAAGAAAAGAAGTTTGAGACGCTCGAGGCCACTACTGATTGGTCGAACACCCTGATGTCACTGCCGGCGATATTGCCTGATTTTCTCTGACTGGTTAGGAGAAATTGCCACGGGTCTACTGCCTCATGGAGAGGCATGGGGGCGCCACTTTGGATGCCGACTGAAGTTACCAAATATGGTTCCTTGCCTGATAAAGGGTTAGGTCTTGAGATTTCTTAGTCACGATTCAGTTTGTTCCTTGGGTGACGATTTCAGTCCTGATCCTAGTGTTTGTTCGATTTACCTGTGTTATGGTTTGGGTTTTGTGTTCATGTTTATGCTCATGTTCTATGTTCATGATTTTGTCTTTTATTTATTATTGTTTTTTATTGTGGTTTCAGTTCAGTCCATTTTCAGTTCCATTGCACACTGTCTTGTGATCTACTTTGTAGTTGGTTCAGTCCGTCTTCCCAGCCTGTGTGCTCACCTGCTTCGGGTGATTCATCGTTTCTGGTATGTCATGTGAAGGGGGGCGGGGGGGGGGGGGGGTGTTTGCCTGTTTTGGAGTATTTTCCTGTCCCAGGACATCACAACAAAGCAACCCCATCTCAAGGGACTATAAATATCTCATTTTCTTTATTATTTCAATCTTGGTCAGCCTTTGTTTTATTAAATCCTTTAAAGTTTTAAAATTTTTTCTGTCATCCCTTGCGGTCTGATATGTCATAACAAATTGGGGCCATAACAGGTATTTCATATTATTCCTTCAATCCTCATTTACTTCCTTCGTCTGGCTGTTCTGATTACTAACAAGACTAACATTTGTATTTTGTATCATAGTCTACTAATCCAACTAATCCATGTATAAATATATAAATATATATATATATATATATATATAAAACTAACTCACTAAGGAGCATTGTAGTTAAATCTGTAAAGCTGTACCGCTACTAATTCCCTCTCAGCAATCGCCCTGTTCTAGTCTCCGCCTCTTGCTCAGCTGTACCTGTCTCCCCCTGCGTTTCTGTGAGAATCTCTGGCACGTACTTAATTACTTTCCTGCACTCGTTATCTGTGCATTTAGAACTCCTTGACCAGAGCTGTTTAAATGTCATAGACTGTCTGTGTGATTCCCGTCCGCGTCTCCGCTTTCGCCAATTTTCATGGTTAGGGTTTCCCTCGTGTTCCTCCCATTGTAATTAGTCTGATCCAGCTCACCTGTTCCCTGCGCAGCATGTGACCCTCCTCCTGTCTATTTAGAGTCCTCACTGCTGTTGGGGCTTTGTCACAATGTTGATCAATATTCCTTTGTGCAGAGCTTCTCGTATGCGATTGAGTATTGTTTTCCTTCGACTGTTTCGTCCGACCAAGATTCTTGCCATTGCCCTTTTTGTATTGTTTTGTCTTTCTGGATTTCAACCTATTTTTGTACGACCAGGATTGCTCGGTTTGGATGCCCTGTGTATGACCCACTGCTTTGTTTATTCTCCACAACTTTTTGCCGACTGTCTATGCACCGTTGCTCCTCTGTTTTACTGCTTCTGACCCCAGCCTGTCAAGTCGACTGTTTTTGGATTTCATTTTTTGGATTTCCCTCTCTTGCGTGTGGTTCCAGAACGCACCGTCACAACCCAACCTGGGTTTGATTTCTCATTTGCTTTTTGGTTTTCGATCTTCTCTTTGTGATCTGGCTTTGGTGTACTCAGGCGGTTGGCACGCACAATGGAAACTTGACATGGCTTAATCAACGCAGCTGAATCTGTGATGCAAACTAACGACTTCACATCTTTCTGAGCCAACCACAAACTGCTTATATATATATATATATATATATATATATATACAGCGCCCTCCATAATTATTGGATGTGTTAAAAGCCTTAAAATAAGTTCATTTTTTATTGCAGAAGCATACTCTCACACTGAAAATTGTAGAAAAAATGTTACCTTCAACTCAAGTGAATTTTAAGGGAAAAAATAAACCCTGACGAAGACATAATATTTTTCATAAAATCACCTGTTCCACAATTATTGGCACCCCTAACTATTCCTAGGAATTAAACGTAATTGAAGTATTTCTGTCATTTCTACAGTAGTTTATGAAGTTGATCAGAGTATCTAGGAACATTAAGTTAGTAATTCATCACTTCCTGTTTCCCTGGGGCATAAATATGATGTGACACAGGGGCCATTTCTCTTATCCACTCTTCAACATGGGAAAGACAAAGGAACACGCCATTCAAGTAGGGCAGATGTGTGTAGACCTTCACAAGTCAGGCAATGGCTACAAGAAAATAGCCACTCGCCTGCACCTGCCCATATCTACTGTCAGAGGAATCATTAGGAAGTTTAAAACAACTGGAACAGTGGTAAACAAGCCTGGAAGAGGACGCAAGGTTATTTTGCCACCACGCACATTGAGGAGGATGGTAAGAGAAATAAGAAGTTCTCCAAAGCTCATTGTTAAAGAATTGCAACAAATGGTAGCATCTTGGGGTCATAAAGTCTCCAAAACAACCATCCGGCGCTATGTACATGCCCACAAGCTGTTTGGGAGGCATGCACGGAAAAAACCTTTTCTCACTCACAATCATAAATGCAAACGTCTGGAGTTCGCCAAGCAGTACTGGGACTTCAACTGGGACCATAGCCTTTGGTAAGATGACACCAAGATAGAGCTTTTTGGCAACAAACCACTCTAAGTGGTTCTGGCGGAACACAAAAGATGAGTATGCAGAAAAGCGCCTCATGCCCACTGTGATGTATGGGGGAGGATCAGTGAAGCTGTGGGCCTGTTTCTCTTCCAGAGACCCTGGGAACCTTGTTAGGGTGCATGGCATTATGAACGCTTTGAAATACCAGGACATTTTAAATCAAAATCTGGTGGCCTCTATGTAGAGGCTTCTATGTAGCCAAATCTACATAGAAATGGTTCACCAGACACAGAATCAAGCTCCTCCCATGGCCATCTCAGTCCCCAGACCTCAACCCCATTGAAAACCTGTGGAGTGAGCTGAAGAGGAGAGTGCAGAGGAGAGGACCCAGGTCGCTGGATGATTTAGAGAGATTATGCAAAGAGGAATGGTCGAAGATCCCTCTTTCTGTATTCTCCCATCTTGTGAAACATTATAGGAGAAGATTAGGTGCTGTTTTGTTGGCAAAAGGGGGTTGTACAAAGTATTAACATCAGGGGTGCTAATAATTGTGGCACACATGACTTGATGTAAAAGAATTATTTCTTAATGTGGGATTTTTTTCCCGCTGAATAAATGCACTTGAATTAAAGGTTGGATTTTCCTCTTTTATTCATTATGGTCCTATATTATTTAGAAAGAAAAACTGAATTTATTAGAAGCTAAAGAACACATCTTAACTAGGGATGCCAATAATAATGGAGGGCGCTATATATATATATATATATATATATATATATATATATATATATTATATATAGCATGCTTGCATTCTATGCTCAGTAAAGCCGCTTGCACACTAGACGCCAAACAAATTCTTCGCATGACTGATTACAGTCAAAGTCTATGCAAAGACGCGATAGTCGGACGGGGTTTTAATATAGCTCCGTGTCCCAAAGGTAATAAAAGTTATTATGGAAGTTATAAAGGTAATAAAAATTTTTCCGAGTATTCCAGGAATTATTAAACGTGCAAACTTGGCACAGAATGCACATTGATAGCTATTGACTTTTCTTGGTCTTTTTAGCCTATTCGTCTGTTTTGTTCCCTTGAAGATAAACAACAGTCTTTATTCGGTCTTTCTTTTGAAAATTAGTCAGATGGATCAAACAGATTCACGCTTTATTTCCACAGCAGAGATAAAATAGTACTTGTAGTCAGTGAGCAAATCAATTCAATGATCATTGATAGTGTGAATAAATTATTGCATGCATGATCAAAACTGTCTGACGCAAAATACTCCATGTCCAGCAGCCAGCAAAAACTAAAAGTCCTATTGATATGAGAACAGATTTATAACAAAACAAGTCGACATGGTCTACAACATCCCCCGCCAATCGTGCACTTCTCATTTTCGAACTCAATCAAGGCCTTTATGGTCTGAAGCTACACACCAAATTTGGTTACTGTATCTGTAGTAGTTTCTGAGTAAAGCTGTCCCCTTTATCTCGGTCGGACGGACGGACGGGCGGACGGAGGTCAAACCTATATCCCCCTCCCACTTCGTGTTGGTGGGGGATATTAAGAATAAAAATATTTCACCAACAAACGGAACATCCTGAAAAGATGACCCGCAAATTAATAAATTGCAGTGTTATTTGGATGTTCTGTTTGTTGTTAAAATTTTTCTTTTTATTCTTTATTTTGTTATCAATCTGTTCTAATCGTCCTCTTTATTTATTTACTTTTGGCTGTCAGACACGGGGGCATTGTCCCATAGCAAACTCCTCCGATCCGGATCTGCCCCGGCTCTGAGCCGGATCAGCTGGAGCCGGGGCAGATCCGGAGCGGAGGTGCTTGCTAACATTGTCACGCGCCAATGTCGACTCACTACATTGAGCTGCTTTAACAGAAACATTGATTGAAATTCTCGTTACTCATATTGAAGAACTGAGCCCTCTTATCAAAACATTCACGTTTAATATCTAAAAGAGTCAGTAGATTTGAAGAAATTAAAAACAATAATCGACTGGCAGACACGGAGATATATTAAAACCCTGTCAGACTTTCGGACACAAGACACTGCGTTCAACGCAATCTGTTGTGCGAAAAATTCGTTTCGCGTCCAGTGTGCAAGCAGCTCAATAATCTACTATTTTTGTCACTTGGGTCGTTTTTAGTGGGGGAAAGGAATACAGCCTGATTGCTATGATGTCGTACTGAGTTAAGATCACATATTGAAAATAAATGTGTAACGTATCTTGCATTGTTGTCCATGCATGTTAATCCCTTAATTTTAAGCAGCAACAGGGTGTAATAATAGGAACACGCTATCCATCGTTTCTCTTCCCAATAAGCAACCATTGTATTTCATTCCAACTTCATAAGTTTGAATGATCTGAGGTAGTTTCATTTTGAAATTCCATTCAAGTTCGCTATTGGTAATAATTCGAGAATGCCTCATATTCGTAATGCTTAATATAGACGTAAGCGGTGCAGAAAACATGCCTGAAGCAGCAAAGTAAAATGCAACATTAACGCATCATGCAGATATAGGACAGAGGCTTCTATATTCCAACACATTAAAGGTGAGGAGAGGAGCTCATTTGATTGGTGAAGATTTGACTCGGCTGTGTTATACCCAAACACGCCTTCTTTGCTACTTGCGCAGGAAGGCGGGACAGAGGAGTACTTGCGCCAGGCTACGCCGGGCACGAGTGCGCCTGGTCTACAAACTTATAGCTCCCTGTCTTTAGTATCAAATTACATAGGTGTACAAGCTGAATATATAACGCAGTGGTTCTCAAACTCGGTCCTGGGCGACCACAGTGTATGCTGGTTTTCGTTGCAACCACAAATGCATCCCAAGAATTTTTATGAGGGTAATTTCTCTTCATTAGCCTTTCAAGCAACATTGTCAAAAATTGCTATGTTTCCTTTGAACAACAAAGGTTCCATATTCACATCACGTTGTATGGGAAACTGAATAAAAAGAGACATTGGGTCTCATTCATGAAACGTTAGTAAATTTATGCGTAGATTTGCACATAGAGGCCTACTAAAAACCTACTCCAGACTCATGAACACCACCGGAAACTCAGATCTCATCGTAAACTCGTGTGTATGATCATGAATGCCAATCCTTTGGAAACTGACAGCACGCACCCGGTAATCGGCTATTAGCATAAATCCCCCCCCATGAATTGCCAATGACCACCATATAAGGAGGTGTAGATGCATCCAGTAGACCTGTCAGTCATGAGACAAAGAAAGAGAAAGAATAAAAGAATTATTCCGAAGTGGAGATAGAAATAATTTTGGGTGAAGTGGGGTTAAGAAAAAACATGTTATTTTCATCTGTTAGCAGTGGTGTGACAGGGGCAGGCGAAGCGAAGGCCTGGAGGGAAGAGACCGATCCTGTTAATGTTGTCTCTGTAGTCCAAAGAACCATGTCTGAGGTGAAGCGTAAACGGTTTGACATGAAACTGGAGGCTAAGAAACGCATAAGCGCACACAAAAATACACCAGCCACAGGAGGGGCTCACAGTCACAGCTCCTCCCATGAATAACAAAAGGTCACAAGTGTCATTCCTGATGAAGTCTGTTTTTTTTGCACCACAAAGTACTACAGCGGCTAATTCACAATCATGGGCCTAATCTGGGTCTTAAACCTGCTAATTGCCAACAAAATTAACTAAATATGGAATATTTTTTATTGTTTGTCATGTTTCGGTTATATCACGTTTCAAATACATCTGCGTACATAAGAGAGCATAATATGAATCAAAATAGTAATTTCCAATACTGACAAGCACTATTTATGTGCATTCTTGGATTTACACAAGCACTACGCGTGGTCAGCAGCATGTGTAGATTTTGTTAGCAGTTACGAAAAGATCAGAGCTACTAAAATATTGATGAATGCTGAGATGCACATAAATTTCCGTCTGCGAACAGTTTACACAAAAATTCGTTCTGCTCACGTTTCATGAATGAGACCCATTGTCACTAAATCTATACATTTAATAGATCATGAGGAGCTGGCAAAAGCAAGTGCTAATGACTCACCTCTGTCTCCTGTTAAGATTGTGGGGAAAATAACGAATAATAAACTTGTGTGAAACAACATACGGGAGCTCATTAATTAATTTTATAATTTCTTAGATCTGTAAATATGTTAAACTTTGTGCAGTTTCTTGCAGTACTGCATTCTCTGCTTTAGCTGTTGCTGTGCTGTTGCTGACCTCTTGGCTGTGCTGTTGCGCTGTTCGTTGGTGATGATTCTGCTTGGGTTGAGACAGAGAAAGACGTGTGGAGGGATTTAAGCTGAAGATTTGCTCTTGTGAAAACAGGTTTTTCTGAAAATAATTTGTGCGTTAAGACAATAATAGAGATTAGACGACTTGCTCCGAGGTATAACCTTTGCCGCAGTAGGAACAGGGAGAATCTTCACCCCGTATCTTTCCCCTTTTTCCCCCTGTAACAACCCGGTGAGCAAACAGCCAAATTAAGTCACTAATCTGGTCAAAAAAAGGCGACGGGGGTTATTTTGGGGGTTTCAGTCTCCCGGGAGCAAAGTAAAGTAAAATAAAATTAATTTAAACTCAAAATTTGAACAAAAAATTTAAACGCTAAATAATTGGCTAACTAAGAAAATTGTATGATATACAAAGTAAAACAGTTGTTTTCAAGGACTGAGCTACTGTCGCCTGATTTTTCTGTAGCTGATTTAGCTAACGAACTTCAGCAAGCTCTCAACGCCAAGAATATTATCAAATTACCTGGATATCTAACTATGACTTGGTTTCATACTAAGCGGCTTGCCTTTCATTCAGTCTTCTAGCCAATAAACATTCATGTTCACCAGGATTTTTTAGTCCCCTTCGTTCTATATCCTGACCGCATTACCGCATAAACACATAGCCAAGCTTCTTTTTCGCATTTCATTATTACCGAAGGACCCCTCTGATTAAACACATTGCAAATTACATTATCTTTGCATTTTCCTTTGGTTGCAGTGCTTTGATAAGCTGATTAAAGTTTAGCTGCCTGTTTGAGTGCTTAGTGACAAGCTTGTTGGGGGAGGTACCGTGTTTATTTCGCTCACATAGTAAACAACTTGTTTATTCCGTTTTAATTAAAGGGAACCGGGGATTTACTCTTTTCTTAGTTTCCCTTGGTTGTATTTGTGGCTAGCAAGCTAGATAGTTACTGTTTGCATTTTTGGCTGGGGATCTGAGATTTAGTATTTCGTTAGTAGGGCAGCAGTCATTTGAGTTGTCCATCCGGTTAGGTTGGAAATTAAAAGGTAAGGTTTACCGGAGTGTTCTGCCTTCTCCCTCCTCCAGTTTCTCCGAGGTGTTGTAGCCAGTCTGTATTATCTGGGTTCTCAGCTAAGCCCTGTGATATTTTTAGGTTAGCATATTAATAGTACTGGGACTAGATAAACTCAAGTCGGCTTGTTAGGAGTGATTATTACATATAGAGTTTGTCTCAATTTGGTATTATATTTCTGTTAACTGAAACTAAGCCCCTGTTAAAAGAGGCTTATTATCCATTTACATAGTTTCCCCAAGGTTTCTACTGTGACTGCTGCTTAGGGCTTCTCAGGTCAATAAATGAATAAATTGTGGTTCCTCAGCTTCTGTCTCGGCATTAGTAATTTTCTTTTATCTAGGGTGAGCGAGGTCATTAGGTAGGGGGTTCAAAATGTGGCCAAAACTATGTGAAGGTTGCAGGATGATCGCACGTTTGGAAAGAGATTTCCAAGGTGGGTTTGTCTGCCACCAGTTCCAGCTAATTGAGCATCTGGAGAGCAAGATCCTTGATCTTACATAGTTCGCAATCAGTAGAGTTCCTAGAGGAACTAAGTAATATGTGGTTTAGAGAAATGGTGTGTATGCCAAAGCAGGGTGGTGTGGGGACCCCAGAGCAGGCAGGAAGAGAAAATTGGGTGACCGTAGGTCGACAGCGCAGGAAAGGGCATATGCACCGTACGACAGCTCCTTCAGTGGTTTAGGTGTCCAACCGATTCCGGCCCTTGTAGGGACTCGAATTGGTCCCTGACCCTGAGAGTAGGGGGGACTGATGAGCATCAGGGCACCCTGTTGGCCTCTACCCCTCAGAAAAGAGAGTTAGTGATAGTGGGGGACTCAATACTTAGAGGAATAGACAGATTTGTCTGTTCGCGTGACAAGGAGTCTCGTACGGTGTGTTTGCTGCCTGGTTCCCAGGTAGGAGACCTCCTGGAGCATGTGGACGAGCTCATGGACAGAGCGGGGAGGGATACAGTTGTTATAGTCTATGTTAGGACAAGTGACACGGGTAAGGGTAGGTTTGAGGTTCTGCCAGGCAAATTTGTGGAATTGTTTGTTTCTAAGTTTTTGATATGTTGTAGATACCTCATCAGGGTACAATTTGGTGTTGAAAAAAATTCAAGGTCACGTGACCCTCAAGGTCAATTTTGAGGTCAAAGTATCGGTGAATTATTCATCACATCCAGAGTTTCCAGAATGAGTTTAAAAATGGCAGATTTGGAATGCTTGTGTGATTCCCTTTCCAACAATACCTTGTTTGTCAAAATCAGTTGAATAGTTTTGGAGATATGGTCATTTGAATTTTGGCCGCCACGGCCATTTTTCGTGAAATATTGAAGAAAAAAAAAAAAAAGACCATAACTTTGCACTGGAAGGTCCGATTGAGCTGAAATTTGAGATTTGGGGTGTTTGGGTCATGATCAATTCACAAACAAATTGTGAGCAAAATTGGAGATGGTGAGGTTTAGCTCATTGGGTGATTTGACATGGAATGACCCTTACGTGATGCATATCTGAGATCTGGCCAAAGTGTATACTCTACCAGTCAAAAGTTTTTGCACACCCCAATATTTTCTGTCATTGTTACAATTTTTGATATTTTGTTCTAGTCTCATATTCAAAACGTTTTGCATGCACATTTAAGTCGAACTACGGTAATAGCTTGATTTGGCCATGCAATCGGACTACCATCCGGTATACATGCACAGGACAAAATTTGATTAATTCACTGAAGCATGTCCCTCTCCGCTAAGATACGTAGGTGGCAATATGCCCCCTGTCAACTTGTTCGTGTTACGCCTTTTTCTATTTTTTCTATTACGTCACAGACAAAACATTTGAAAAAAACAAGTTCGCTGGCAAAATAGCATGTCTAATGCATGGACTGTATGAGGTCGAGTGACGATAACATGGACAACTTTACGGCTTTGTACGTTTAATACAGGTTGTTTGCTATGCTTTTCGTACAATTGAGATGAACGCTATCCCCGATGGTTATGGCTTTAGCCGAAGCTACGCTGAAATGCCATTATCCTCTACTTTCTGCCGTTTCTACTACCCTGGAGTGCGTTTCCCAGAAGCCTAGTTGCTAGCAACTGTCGTAGTTTTTCCATTCACAGTCTGTGGTTCTATGTAAGTTAGCATCTGTGCTTTTCAGAAACGCACTCCCGGGCTGCCCGTGTATGTTGGATGCATGTCAGGAGTAAAGATTGGTGGGAGAGTGTTGTTTTTCCGATGGCGAGAAGAAGAAAAAATTTTGGTTTACGTGCAATTCATTCGATAAATCATGCGGATTAATGGTAGAAGTTAAGAGACCTCAAGGCGTGACAGTCCAAGCACCACTGCAGGCAAGGATTGTTACCGTTCGGTACAAACTTGCTAGTTAGTCAGAGCTGAGAGTTTTCACTTAACAATATAGGGCTCTAATTTCCTGGCGCAGCGCAGCTGGCGTAGCGAGGGGCAGCCCGCGCAGTGGTAATTTCGTACGGCGCAGCCCGCGTAGTGGTAATTTCGTGAAGTGCGCAGCCTTCGGTAGACGAAGGTGCGCCGAGATGGGTGTGGCGGCGTAGTGGGGGGAGGTGTCACATATTCATCAAGACGCAGTGACAATTTCGTAGAAAAAGTCTCCGCTGGAGTTGCGCAGAAAACTCGCCAGCTCCAACCTGGTTTAATTTCCGTGCAGTGGTAATTTGGCTGACCGGCGCAGAGTGCGCACACGTCACCAAAATCTCACAGGCAGGTTTACAGAATGTCAGGCACATTTCAATGCAAGAAAAAATTACAGGAAGCACTATTTAATGTAACTATCTGAATAAGGACATAAATTATAGTATCTATATCGATTGTCCTGATGTCAGCCGGTTGCCACACGTAATGGAAACTTGACCTGGCTTTATCAACGCTACTGAATCTGTGATGCAAACTAACGACTTCACATCTTTCTCAGCCAACCACAAACTGTATAATATATATCGAATGCTTGCGTTCTATGCTCATTAAAGCCGCTTGCACACTGGACGCAAAACGAATTTTTCGCACGACTGATTACAGACAAAGTCAATGCAAAGACGCGATAGTCGGACAGGTTTTTAATATAGCTCCGTGTCCGAGAGTCATAAAAGTTCTAGTTTTTCCGAGGATTCCAGGAATTATTAGACGTGCAAACTTGGCTATGTTTGTGTTCGGCCTTCACAAAATGCAAATTGATAGCTATCGACTTTTCTTGGTCTTTTTAGCCTATTCATCTGTTTTCTTCCGTTGAAGATAGACATCAGTATTCATTCGGTCTTTCTTTTGAAAATTCGTCAGATGGATCGAACAGATTCACGCTTTATTTCCACAGCAGAGATAATATAGTGCGTGAGCAAATCAATTCCATGACCACTGACAGAGTGAAGAAATCATCGCATGCACGATCAAGACTGTCCGACACGAAATGCAAATTACTCCATGTCCAGCAGCCAGCAAAAAGTAAAAGTATTGATATGAGAACAGATTTATAACGAAATAAAGAATAAAAATATATCAGCAACAAACGTGATATCAAACAAAGATGACCCGCCAATAAATAAATCGCAGTGTTCATTGGATGCTCTGTTGTTAAAATGTTTCTTTTTATTCTTTATTTCATTATCATTCTGTTCTAATCGTCCTCCTTTTTTGGCTGTCAGACGTGGACGCGTTGTACATTGTCTCGCGCCAGTGTCTACTCACTTTATTGAGCAGAGCTTAAACAGAAACATTGATTGAAATTCTCGGTACTCATCTTGAAGAACTGAACCCTCTTATCAAACATTCACGTTTAATGTCTGAAAGAGTCAGTAGATTTGAAGAAATTAAAAACAATAATAGACTGTCGGACACGACGATTTATTAATACCCTGTCAGACCTTTGGACACAAGACGCAATCTGTCGAGCGAAAAATTCGTTTCGCGTCCAGTGTGCAAGCGGCTTAATACTAGGCTACTATTATCGTCACTTATGCTTTATCGTCTTTAGTGGGGGAAAGGACTGCAGCCTGATTGCGATGATCTCGTACTGAGTTAAGATCACATATTGGAGATAAATGTGTAACGTATCTTGCTTTGTTGTATATGCATGTTGATCCCAAAATTTTAAGCAGCTACAGTTTGTAATAATAGAAACACGCTATCCATCGTTTCTCTTGCCAGTGAGCAATATTTGACTCGGCTGGGTCGCCTTCTATATTCTAACACATTAAAGGTGAGGTGAGGAGCTCATTTGACTGGTGAAGATTTGACTCGGCTGTGTTATACCCAAACACGCCTTCTTTGCCAACTTGCGCTGGAAGGAGGGGCAGAGGCGGGACAGAGGAGTACTTGCGCCAGGCTACGCCGGGCACGAAATTGCCACATACGCCTGGACACACCCCGTTGGCGCGGCGCACCCCCCATGCGCTGCGCCTGCGCCGCGCCTGGTCTACGAAATTAGAGCCCTTAGTGTTTACATGTCCTCAAGACTTCCGGGTCAAAGCTTTGCACAAAGAATGTGAGCATGCTCAGAGTGCATAGTCCAGTTTGGTTCAGTTCGGTTCAAGCGTATACATGCAGGAATAATGCGACTATTAACCGCATTATCTGGGTGTGTAATTCGGACTAACAGTTCGATTTAGCGCGATTCCACTCGGACTAACATGTTTGCATGCATTTTCAAAGTCCGGTCGGACTAAAACAATAATTTGATTTTCTCTAACGTTATGTAAACGCACTGACTGGTTCAATAACATAAAGGTAGGAAAACTGAAGCCCAGTGTATAAACTGTGTATAAAACAAAATAAATTAAGAAAACCAGGATAACTCAATTTGTCAATATTTAAGCAGATCAGTAATGATGGTCTAATCCAGTACCTCTCAAACATCTCCTGGAGTCACGAAAATGTTTCCAATTGAGGCAGCAATTAGAATAGTTTATGAGCTGAGAATGACATAGCGCATGTGCACATATTCTGAATACATTTGTGAATAAAAGCCCAATTAGCAATGGAAATATTCAAACAACAAACACTTAAGCATTGTCCAAAATGATGAATACAACAAACTTGCAAAAAAAAAAGGCATCATTAAATAAGCAACCAATTAGATGACAGATAGCTAATTTACACTGAGCATACCCTTAATACTGCTGTGAAATGGTATCAGGATAGGGTTCATAAAGAGTGGATAAAGTGCACCTATGCCTGGGCATTTTCAGAAATGGGACCGTCTTCCATGCTTATTTGGTGGTAAGCACAAGATATAGGCTATTAATGCATACATAGGCTACCGTACATCTTAGCCTTCTCTACATTATGGTTGCCATCCCCCTTACCTCCACTTCAATACAGAAAATTGATCAACCTCCTCAGTTCTGCTATCCCACATTGTAGGAGCCGCATTTATGTTTGTTTTACATTGCGCTCATATTTTGTTGTTTGTACATTTTTGTGAGACTGCGCCCTCTACAGATGGTGAATGGTGCCACCAAATGGCATAAATGGATGCCAATTGCGCATGACGGGAGGAAGGCAGGACGGCAGGTTACAGTCATTGACCTAGGCCCGTTTAAACCTAAGCCTAAACCCGGAACCCTAGGCTTGTAATCGTTCTGAACCTGGACCCTGAAACTGAACTTTATAGTCTTTTGCTGCACACCATTGCATTCTTTGTTTGTATTTAATTTTTGTTTGTAATAAACCAAGATCAATTTCCAGTCAAACTCCTCTCCTGGATTTAATGGATACGGGTTTTGAGTCTGACGCTGCTTTACCTGCTTTCTTCATGGTGGTGAAAATGGAAAGGAACTAGGGGCTAAAGGAAGAGCCCAAACCTGTTTTTTGCCACTACAATTCGTCAATGACTTCTGCAATTCACCAAGACTCTGTTTGGATTATATTGGAACAAGCGCACTTTGAGGAAGTGTCGGCTTGACACGCGGAAAAAGTTAGACAAAGGAATCACTTTGCTGGCGGTATGTATGGCCAAATGCAGGAACATTGAAGATTTTTTTTGTTGGAAAACAATTTTGGAAACATTTTGAAGCAAGTTTGGTTCGTGTTTTTTGAGAAACTTTTTTGGAATCCTTAGTTTCTCGAGTTAATTGGACTGGCCAAAGAATTGAAGCGGCGAGGCCGCGCTTACTTTGATTGAACCCGACGTTAAGTTTGTAAAAGAAAACAAGATACCTTTGAACTTTAATGGACAGTGGACTAACTGAAAGAAAAGAAGAATAATTTTTTGCTGGTTTTTGGATAGTTTGCTTTTGTGAATAATGGCCGATTTAAAGCAATCCGAAGATCCTGTTGAAAACATGGAGGAAACAGTGACGCGTTTGCGCGCTGCCAGATCAGGAAAAATGTCACATTTAACAAGGAGAATGAACATTTTGAATGATTTGATGATGAAAGATTTTCTTGATGAAGTCAAAGAGAATATGCTTAAGTTCAATGAATTCTTTGAAGAGTTTCGAGTTTTGCATACATCATATGCTGAAGCGCTAGATGAAAGCGCACGAAAAGAAGATGAGGAAAAATGGTACCGGCCGAGATTTGAGCACATTACGGCCTTTATTAGCAAGGTGTCCAAATGGATTTCATCTTTTGAAAATCCTAACTCCACTATCTTAGGCTAAGTTACTACTTCTGCAAGGCCTGTGCATGCATCTGCCACCTTAGGTTTTGATCATGCAGACCCCGATTTTCTCGATGCGCAATCACATGCGTCCAGTGCTTCGAGTAGATCTAATTCATCTACTAGATCATTACGCATTAATGCCGAAGCAGAACGAGCAGCTTTATTGGCCAAAGCATCTAAACTGCAGCAAAAACACGCTATAGAGGAACAGGAAGTGTTGCGCAAACAAAGAGAAGCTCTAGAGCTTAGTATTGAACTGGAAGCCACCACAGCAAAAATTAACTATTTAAAAGCTGCTGAAAGGAATAAGTGCGATTTAATTCCATTTAATTTAGACACCTCCCACATGCCAATTTTAGGAGCGGAGGCGTTAGCACCTGCACAACTGGATGAAGAACTGGAGGATTTAGATTCCTTTCATGGAAGCTCTCCAGTATTCAAGCCCATAGTAAGTGCTTCTCATGTTAATATGTCTCTGCTTAACCCAGATCACAATAGACCTGCACCTTACCCCAGGCCTAGTAGTGACCAGGTGCAACACACAGCAGTACATAGTCTTCCCTATGACAGGGATTCCAACATTTCCCCAGTGTCTATTCAGTCCTCTGCTCAACCTCAACTGCTACTCCCGCCACGGCCCCCTCCTCAGCCACTACTGCCACTTCCACCACAGCCTCAACCACTGCCTCAGCCTCAACTGCCACTTCCCCCATGGCACCCTCCTCAGCCACTTCAACCACGTCCTCACCTGCATCCTCAGCCTCAACTTCCATCTACACCCAGTGCTCCACAGGCCAATCACATGATCAAGGTATTGGAAAACCAAAATGAATTGACAAGATTGCTTGTGAAACAACAACTGTCATCCACCTTACCACAAGGCAACATTCCAGTGTTTGATGGTGAGGTACTTGAATACAAGTCATTCATCCACAGCTTTCAAAATATGGTTGAGCGTAAAACTGACAACCACAGAGATAGACTACAATTTCTTATCCAATATACCAAAGACCAAGCACAAAGGCTAGTTAAGAGTTGTGAATACATGGAACCAGACAGAGGCTACCAAAGAGCCCTGCAATTACTCAAGGAAAACTTTGGAAATGAATACAAGATATCTTGTGCTTACTTGGAAAGGGCCCTGTCATGGCCTCTAATAAAAACACAGGATGCCAAGTCCCTACAGGATTATGCCATGTTCCTAAGGAGCTGCTGCAATGCAATGGAGGAAATAACCTACATGGAGGAGCTGGACACTGTATCCACCATGAGGAGCATTGCTGCAAAACTGCCTTACAAGCTCAAGGAAAAATGGCGCAATAAGGCTTATGAACTGCAACAACATCGCCAAGGCAGGGTAAGAATTTTGGACCTTGTATCCTTCATGGAAAGACAGGCTAGTATAGCTGGTGACCCAATGTTTGGTGATCTTCAAGAGCAGTCAGCTGTTAGAGGAAAACCAAAAGCCCCTGTTAAAACACGGCCCTCTAAGCCCTCTAGCAGTAGCTATGTTACTAGTGTAGCCCCTGCTGAAGAAGTAAAATCTGAGCCTTCATGTCACTTTTGTAGCTCCAAACATGCACTGGACTCTTGCAAGAGGTTTATGAAAAATTCCCATAGAGACAAGCTCAGCTTCTTAAAAGCCAAGGGCATCTGCTTTGGATGTCTCACACCAGGGCACATCAGCAAAGACTGCAGTAGGCGTCTTACCTGCAACATGTGCAAAAGAAGCCATCCAAGTGCTCTTCACATTGCAATTAGTGAAACGAACACCCCATCTGATGGTAGCGTCGCAGAGCTATGTGGTCATATAGGGGCCGGAGACCAGGAAAGTGTACTTTCCATTGTCCCAGTTAATGTCAAGGCAGCAAAGGGCAGCCATGTCATACAAACATACGCTCTGCTTGATCCTGGATCTTCTGCCACCTTTTGCTCTGAGGAGCTCATGACGCGTCTCAACCTGAGAGGCAAGAGGACACACATTCTGCTGCGCACTATGAATCAGGAAATGTCAGTCCCAACGCATGTAATATCAGGACTGGAAGTTTCAGCATTGGACAGCGAGACATTCTTCCATCTTCCTGATATCTTCACGCAAAAGGACATGCCTGTAACAACCAGTAGCATCCCCAAACAATATGACCTGATGCATTGGGTATACTTGAGTAAGGTCACCATTCCCTCCATTAGCTCGAAGGTGGAGCTGTTGATTGGCACGAATGCTCCACACCTACTAGAGCCATGGGAGGTAATAAATAGTCAAGATGGGGGTCCCTATGCAGTCAGAACACTGTTGGGGTGGGTGGTTAATGGGCCATTGAGATGTGCTGCTGGTAGTGGCCGAGTTGTGATGGCCAACAGGATTTCTGTGGCAAGTCTAGAAAAACTGCTGATTTCACAGTACAACCAGGATTTCCAGGAAATTGCGTCAGAGGAAAAGACAGAAATGTTTATAGAGGACAAAACATTCCTAAAAATGGCAAATGAAGCAATGCTGGAGAATGGCCATTATAGTCTGAGAATGCCCTTCAGAAAAACAGACGTGAACATGCCAAGCAACAGACAAATGGCAGAACAGCGTCTGTACAGCCTAAAAAGAAAGATGTCAAAGAATGAGCAGTTCAAACAGGAGTACTTGGCATTTCTCACTGACTTCTTTGAAAATAACTATGCTGAGGAAATCCCTCAGGAGGAACTCGTGCAGCCACCTGGAAAGACATGGTACCTACCACACCATGGGGTTTACCACCCTAAAAAGAAAAAACTTAGAGTGGTGTTCGACTGTGCTGCATCGTTTCAAGGTGTGTCACTCAACACTGAGCTACTGCAGGGTCCTGATCTCACCAACTCTCTCCTTGGAGTCATCATAAGATTTCGCAAAGAGCCAGTTGGACTCATGGCTGACATCAAATCCATGTTCCACCAGGTCAGAGTGGTAAAGTCTGATGTTGACTACCTGCGATTCCTTTGGTGGCCACAAGGTGACACCAGCCAGACCCCAAAGGAATACCGAATGCTTGTGCACATATTTGGTGCTGTGTCTTCTCCCAGTATTGCCACATATGCACTGCAAAGAACTGCTGCTGACAATGAAAGTTGCTTTCCCCCTCAGGTAGCGGAGACCGTCAGGCACCACTTCTACGTTGATGACCTAGCCAGGTCAGTGGACAATGAGTCAAATGCTGTCCAGCTGGTAAAGGATCTCACTGCGTTGTGCAGTAAAGGTGGGTTCCAACTAACTCAGTGGGTGAGCAATAGCCGTGCAGTTTTAGCATCCATTCCCACAGAGCACAGGGTCAAGGGAATTAAGTCACTGGATCTCGACAAGGACAGCCTACCGGTTGAAAGAGCCTTGGGACTACAGTGGTGTGTAGACTCGGATAGCTTCCGATTCAACATTAACTTGAATCAAAAACCACATACTCGCAGAGGCATACTGTCTGTTGTCAGCTCAATCTTTGACCCACTTGGCTTTCTTGCCCCTCTCATTCTTCCAGCCAAGCAGCTGCTACAGGAGCTCTGTCAGGCGGGCTTTGGATGGGATGAGCCGTTGCCACAGGCCATATCAAAGCGATGGATGGAATGGACCAACAGCTTGGAGGTGATCAAAGGCTTCAGTGTGCCACGCTGCCTAAAACCAAAGGGCTTTGGAGCAACCAGGTGGGGGGAACTGCATCACTTTGCTGACGCCAGTGAGAGTGGCTATGGCTCTGTGAGCTACATCAGACAGGTGAACAAGAAAGATATGGTGCATGTCAACTTTCTTCTAGGAAAGTCCAGAGTTCTGCCCTTAAAGAACATCACAGTGCCAAGGCTGGAGCTGGCGGCTGCTGCTCTGATGGTCAAAGTGGATAGAATGCTGAGGAGAAAATTACACATTGATTTAAAGCCCTCAGTATTTTGGACAGATAGCCAAACAGTGCTGAAGTATATTGCCAATGATCACTCAAGGTTTAAGACCTATGTGGCAAACAGGGTCTCATTAATTAGAGACAACACAAAGCTGCTACAATGGCGATATGTAGGCAGCAAAGACAATCCTGCTGATGACTCATCCAGAGGATTGAGTGCTAGAAAGTTCATGGAGCAGAGAAGATGGATCCATGCACCTGAATTTCTATGGAAGTCAGAGGAAAGTTGGCCAGTAGTGCAGGCACTGGGCCCCATGCTTCAGGATGATCCAGAGGTTAGGAGAACCACTGTCGTCTTCACAGCCATGGTAAAACCTGAAACACCTACAGACCAACTCATCTCATTCTTCTCCGATTGGATCAGGCTGCTAAAGGCAGTAGCATGGTACCTGAAGCTGATGAGAGTTCTGAGGCTGAAGGTAAAAAATGGAAAAGGGCTGCCTCCATTCACCCAGTCAGATGGGTCAAAGTGTAGCCTAAAAGTGGAAAATATAAAAACCTGTATTGAACAGCACATAACGGTGAAAGACTTAGCAGATGCAGAAAGGGCAGTTGTTATGTACAGCCAGAGGCAAGCCTTCTCTAATGAAATCTCCTCATTGCAGATGACTCCTCCCAGAGTTCTCAGCAGCAGTAGGTTGTGCAGACTTGATCCTACACTGGATGATGGCCTCCTGAGGGTAGGTGGCCGACTGCATAGGTCTGCAATGCCAGAGGAAACTAAACACCCCTGCATCTTGCCCCCAGAGTCACATTTCTCAGTTCTTTTACTCAGGCATGTTCATGAACACAATGGACACAGTGGCAGAAACCACATGCTTGCAGAGCTCCGTAAAAAGTACTGGATTGTAAAGGGCAACTCCGTAGCCAGAAGGGTGCTCTCCAAATGTGTGGTGTGTCGCCGTGTGAGAGGCAAAGTAGGTCAACAAAAAATGGCTGATTTGCCACAGGAAAGAATCCTACCTGACCTCCCACCCTTCACCAATGTTGGATTGGACTACTTTGGCCCGATTGAGGTGAGGAGAGGTAGAAGCAACATCAAAAGGTATGGAGTCCTTTTTACTTGCATGTCCAGCAGAGCTGTTCATTTAGAAATTGCGTATACTTTGGACACAGACTCATGTATACATGCTTTGAGGAGGTTTGTTTGCAGGAGAGGCCAAGTCAAACACATCAGGTCCGACAATGGGACGAACCTCGTGGGTGCACACGCTGAGCTGAAGAGGGCCCTGATGTCTCTCAGTGGGAGGAAGATTCAAGATGCCCTGCTACCTGATGGCATTGAGTGGAGTTTCAACCCACCAGCCGCATCACACCATGGCGGAGTCTGGGAAAGGCTCATACGATCCGTCCGGCAGGTGCTCAACTCCACATTACATCAGCAAACCACGGACGATGAAGGCCTTCACACCCTCTTCTGTGAGGCGGAGGCAATCCTGAACAGCCGCCCCCTCTCCACAGCGTCTTCAGACCCCCATGACCTAGAACCACTGACGCCCAATCATCTCCTGTTATTAAAGACCATGCCCACTCTGCCCCCAGGAGTCTTCCAGAAGTCCGACACCTATGCCAAGCGCCGCTGGAAACAGGTCCAGTACATGGCAGATCTTTTCTGGCACAGGTGGACCAAAGAATACCTTCTCCTCCTGCAAGAAAGGCAGAAATGGACAGGCAAGAAAGAGAATTTCAAGATTGGAGACATTGTCCTAGTGGTCGATCCCAGTGCTCCAAGAGGATCCTGGCCATTGGGAAGAGTGTTGGACACCACATCTGATGAGAGAGGCCTAGTCAGATCTGTAAAGTTGAAGACCAAGACGTCAGTCCTGGTGAGGCCCATCACCAAACTGTGCCGCATCCTTGAAGCTGATGCTGACGAAGGACCATGATGTCACTGGTCACATTATACAGGAAAGTAGTGAAATCCTTTTTTCATTATTCATTTTACATACATTACTTGTTGATTCTTGCTATTTTCGGCTCCCCTTTTTTTTGTTAATGATTAAGTAATTGATTCTAGAAGAACAATTAGGGGCCGGTGTGTAGGAGCCGCATTTATGTTTGTTTTACATTGCGCTCATATTTTGTTGTTTGTACATTTTTGTGAGACTGCGCCCTCTACAGATGGTGAATGGTGCCACCAAATGGCATAAATGGATGCCAATTGCGCATGACGGGAGGAAGGCAGGACGGCAGGTTACAGTCATTGACCTAGGCCCGTTTAAACCTAAGCCTAAACCCGGAACCCTAGGCTTGTAATCGTTCTGAACCTGGACCCTGAAACTGAACTTTATAGTCTTTTGCTGCACACCATTGCATTCTTTGTTTGTATTTAATTTTTGTTTGTAATAAACCAAGATCAATTTCCAGTCAAACTCCTCTCCTGGATTTAATGGATACGGGTTTTGAGTCTGACGCTGCTTTACCTTCTTTCTTCATGGTGGTGAAAATTGAAAGGAACAAGGGGCTAAAGGAAGAGCCCAAACCTGTTTTTTGCCACTACACACATATTTAATCTTCAAATGCAGCAGCTTTATTTAAACCTGTGGTTGTGGAGGGCTCAAGGTTTCCAAAGATACCAAATATGTCCCGCAGAATTGCAGGGAAATGTATACTCATCTAGATATTTTCTTTTTGATATAATTCTGTGGCCGTCAAAACCTGGGGCTCTGGTTTTGAATGTTTGACTGAATGCAAGAAAGATGAATCATCAGTGAAGTGCTGCAACCAGCAGACTGAAAGTATGTTCGTGGCGTTGTCCGACAGTATGGAAAAATGATTTCCCAGTCTTTAAGCCTATTTAGTACTGCCTTTGTGCCACTCCTGGAAAAAAAAAATATAGGCCTATATAGCATGGTATATTAAACATGTATAGGAAAAGCTATTTGTGAAGTCAACGTAGTGGTCTAATCAATGCACATAGCACACTATTGTTTTTTGAATATTGCAGCGAATACTGTTGCTTCAGCTGTTTCACCCTCCAGAATTAGTTCAAACAGATTTCTGGCGAAAATTTGTAAGGAAGTATTGAGAGCTACAAAGACCATGTGACCACGTAGTGGCTAGATCAGAAGTTATCGCAATTATTTTTCAACAGTGCTGAGCCCACGGTGCTGAGCCCAGTGTAGATCGCCTACACACCCCTCAAAAACTCCTAGCTATGAGCCTAACTACACCCACAAAAAAAAAAAAAAAAAAAAACGACAACATTAAAACCAGGAATGTTCTTGCTCTGAGCTGTGCTGGCCAACATGCTGCTTTCCTTATGGGCTAATGGCTAGGCCCATTTTATTTGTTTCCATTAAGCAACAATTGCCTGTTTAAAGTAAGTCTCTGTGCAATGCTTCTCGAAGTGCTTTCGTATTTGTACTGACGGCCATTTATATCTAGGCTATCAGATGAAGTCTATACGCTATGTTGCGACAATATGTGACTGTTTGAGAAACGCACAATTTTTTTCGACACAGCCTGCTTTTAACGAACAGGTGCATCCTCTGCAGAGATTGTAGTTAAGCACTTTGCTCACGGATGAAACGACATGTCTCCACCTGGAACACAAACCCGAGAGCAGAGCTCCTGGCAACCAGAAGCAGTTCATTAAGAACGTGTTGAAATAGCGCACGGGCTGACAGGCGGTGGCTAAAACAAACAGTAGACACGCTTCGGCGAGCGGCTGGCTGCGCTGTCGAGAGATAAGAGAGTAGCGTTAGCGACGGTGACAGCGGGAGACAGCAGGGCCCAAAGGAGCACGTTTGGGCGGATCGGAAGACGAGGGATTTAAATGCAAATTGCTAAGAATGGGACGGAGGAGAGCCCGACTCGTTTTTGAGAGATGGAGACAACAGTTGCCTAGAAGCAGTAGCCTCATTAGGTGGGGACGTGTGGACACCTGGAGGACAGCGCTACTCAATGATTGGTTTGTTTCTTTTTGCTGTCTTCACCTTGCAGCATAATGGAAATTCCTGTGTCAATTCTTAACCTTAACAAAATTTTCTGCCCCCATTATCTTTCAAAATTATGATAATAAAGATGCATCAATTTTATATAGCGCTGCACAAGGACACATTATTCATTCACACACACATTCACGGTCTGATGGTGGTAAACTACGTTTTTGTAGCCACAGCTGCCCTGGGGCAGACTAACGGAAGCGTGGCTGTCAGTATGCGCCTACGGCCCCTCCGACCACCATCAAACATTCACACACAGCCACACAGGACTATTCCTATATTGCATGTTTTGTGGGTGGGGGACACCGGAGTACCCGGAGGAAACCCACACGAACACGGGGAGAACATGCAAACTCCACACAGAACCCACAACCTTCTTGCTGTGAGGCAGTAATGCTAACCACTGTGCCACCGAGCCGCCGCGTCAAATATGGGCCAATGTCAAGGTTATACGGTTATACAGAATTCATTGGCAAATGATCAGAGACCTGAAAAGAGAGTGTGATTTGGGATTCTTGGCTGGATGCTGCCCCCTTTGGCTAAATCCTGAAGCATCTTCACAACAGTCCCTCAGGGAAAAGCGTCGTGCAAACAGATTGAATCAAATCAAATCCTGTCTTTACTCGTTCCAGTAAACCACTCTACTTCAGTTCTGCTGTGGGGGCATAGTTAGCTAAAGTCACTAGTTCCTGCATTTGCACTTAAGTATTTCTATGCAATCCTTTCTCAACATGTCAGCTGTGTTGACCAAACCTCTTCTTTGTATTGCTGATGGTGACTGGAGACTTGCAGCATGGAATCACTTTTTAATCAGGTGATTGATCAGTCCAGCTGTAAGTAATCACACCAATATGTATATACACCATCTTTCAGACTTGATTTGCCATTACTATCAGTATATACTGCATTTTTAAATATTAAACCTTTTTGAACTCCCTTTTTATCTTATGATTGGATCCACTGGTTGCCTTTGAACCTGGGCGAGGGTGAAGCAAAATTAATTGAATCAAAAATGATTGAAACTCCTGCATTTCCAATTCAAAGTCTTTGGTTGGTTCTTCTGAAATATTGCAGAGAAATTGAAAAGCTAACATATGATTTGTGAGTCATGGAATTAATTAGAATCAGAAGGGGGTTAATTAGAATCATGGGGGTGTGGAGTATTGAATTAAATTGGGACAGTGTGGTTGAGTAGAATAAAGCGTTGGAACAGAGGATGGTGATCTGAAATGGGCACAGCATTATAATCGCATTACTTTGCGTTTGTCTGGCAAACACTGTTATCCGAAAGTCAATGCATGAAGTTCTCACAGAAAGTCGTTGGAGTACCGAGAGAACACAGGTATAATTTGAATAAACTACCAATAATCAGAGGTGGAAAGTCCGGGTTCAGAAAGCAAAAATCCTCCCCAGAATTTTATTCCAACCACCTGGATTTACTTTGAGAAGGAGACAGAGCCAATATGAGAGATCAGCACATTCTGTGATGGGGAGAAAACCTGGCTGGACTTTTATTTCTGACCCCTGGATTTTACACTTCTGCCAATAATCCACAGCTGTAGTCACCCAGTGCGGAATATACAATGAATGTAATAGGACTCAGTGAGTAACAGAACCTGAGATATCTGTGTTCTGCATCATGTGGTAATTTTGAGCTGGTCACGGTTTGGGATGCTTTGAAGAGAAGAAACTTCTGGAATTACCCCAGCGTTCCTGCTAATGAGCAGATGTTTGTTGGGTCGGAATATGAAAAGACTGTAATCTCTGGGCCTGTCTGCTGCTCTCGAATTATATTTAACCCTTTCATCACATCATGCATGCCATTCACTGTTTTGAATTACCCCTGTCCCCTCCTGGCCACGCCTCCAATTGTTCTTACCAGGAAGTGTAGCAGTGTAAATAAATCATCCATTCTTTACTAGCAATTAAAGTAATACTAAAAGCCTACACTGTAGTTCTCTGCTTGAGCAGTGTGTGGGTTTCTGCCTCTGCTTGTGTGTTTGAGCGTTGTATGTGTGTATGTAGTATGTGTGTGTGTGTGTGTGTGTGTGTGTGTGTGTGTGTGTGTGTGTGTGTGTGTGTGTGTGTGTGTGTGTGTGTGTGTGAAGTTCTGTTCATGCACAGCAGTGGATTTTAATGCTCTATAGGGCAGAATCTGAATTGTGGCTTTTTATAAATATGAGACTCACTAGAGAATACAGGGGATCCAGCTGCCTCTGTCATTACTTTGATATAAAAAACCACTGAAATACTTTGTTATTTTGTTTTTATCAGGCTTTTCTTCTCACACTCCCACCATCCGTCCACCTCTTTACTGCATCACCTTCTAACTGACTTCCACCCCCTCCCTCCCTCCCTCTTTCCGATGCTTCTTCTTCACTGCTTATTTCATGTTTGACTGACTTCAGGAGCTGTGGCCATCAGTCTCTTACATCTGAGAGGGACTAATTGCTTTGACATTTAGTTCTTTCCTGCTGCAGAGTGTTTGTGTGATTCTTCATGATCCTCACTCTTTTATTTAAGAACAAAGCAAATGCCTGGAGTCAGTGCACATTTTACTTTAATTCAGACAATTTCAATCAGTTCATTTGAACCATGTGATGACACATACCTTTTATTAAGGTATCAATCTTAGTTAAGCCTGCATCTGATTGGCTGTGCAATTCAAGGTCACCACTGCAAAAGATGTAAGAGTGCTCATGTTATGATTCTGCCTTAAGTGTGTTGTCTTTGTGCTTATTTGTGCTTGTGCTTTACTTTTGTTTTATTTTTCAGCTTTCATTCTGCCGTCTGATGTTCAATTCCCTCTCTGCCTACTCCAGTGATGTCGTGTGACAGCCTTCAGTTGCCTGTGCCTCGTTGTCCAATCACGTTTCCTCTTTCGGTTTCGACTCTGGTATTTCATTCATTGCTTCCACCAGTGTTTAATTCTGGGTCTCGCTAAACTCTGAGTGAATGCGTTCTCTGATAGGATATTACTAACCCATACTAACCAGCACTTACAACCCCAATTCCGAAATAGTTGGGACAAAGTGTAAATTGTGAATAAAATCAAAATCACATGAGCCAATATGTTATTTACAATAGAACATAGATTTCAAATGTTGGAACTGAGACATTTTACATTTTTGTCCACAAAATGAGCTATTTTCAAATTTTCTGGCTGCAGCAGGTCTCAAAAAAGTTGGGACACAGGCAAAAAAGGGCTGAAAAAGCTATTAATATATAATAGAATCAGCTGAAAGAACATTTAGCAAGTAATTAAGATAACAGGCATCGGGTATGTAACATGATTTTCTATAAAAGGGATTTCTTAGAGAGGCTGAGTCTCTAAGAAGCACAGATGGCCAGAGGCTCTGCAACCTGTGAAGGCTTGCGTAAAAATATTTTGGAATACTTTAAAAACAATGTTCCTCAACGTCAAATTGCAAAGGCTTTGAAGGTCTCATCATCGACAGTCATCATAACATCATCAAAAGATTCAGATAAACTGGGAAAATCTCTGTGCGTAAGGGACAAGGCCGAAGACCTTGACTGGATGTTCGTGATCTTCGGGCCCTCAGACGCCACTGCATCACTCACCAGCTGATTCTGTCATTGACATTACTAAATGAGCCCAGGAATACATAAAGAAACCACTGCATGTAAACACAGTCCACTGTACCATCCACAGATGCCACCTAAAACTCTGTCATGCAAAAAGGAAGCCATTATTGAGCACAATTCAGAAGTGTCGCCATGTTCTGTGGGCCAAGGCTCTTTTAAAATGGACTTTAGCAAAGTGTCCTGTGGACAGACGAGTCCAAATTTGACATTCTTGTTGGAATTCATGGGCGTCGTGTCCTCCGGGCTAAAGAGGAGAAAGACCACCCCTCCTGTTATCAGCGTTCAGTTCAAAAGCCAGCGTCTCTGATGGTATGGTGCTGCATTAGTGCATATGGTGTGGGACACTTGCATGTTTTAAAAAGCACCATGAATGCTGAAAGGTATATAAAGGTATTAGAGTAACATTTGCTCCCTTCCAGGCGACATCTTTTCTAGGGAAGGCCTAGTGTATTTCAGCAGGACAATGCAAAACCACATACTGCAGCTATTACAACAGCATGGCTTCGCAGTAGAAGAGTCCATGTGCTGAACTTGCCTGCCTGCAGTCCTGATCTTTCACTGATTGAGAACATTTGGCGCATAATTGAACGAAAAGTCCGTCAAAGGAGAACCAAAACTCTCCAGCAGCTGGAAGCCTGTATTAAGCCAGAGTGGGATCAAATTTCAATGGCTGAACTCAAGAAACTTGTCTCCTCAATGCCCAGATGCCTCCACTCTGTGTTAAAAAGAAGAGGGGATGCTACAGCATGGTAAACAGGCCCCTGTCGCAATTTTTTTGAGACCTGTGGCAGCCATCAAATTTGAAATGAGCTCATTTTGTGGATAAAATTGTAAAATTTCTCAGTTTCAACATTTGCTATGTTATCTCTGTTCTATTGTGAATAAAATACTGGCTGGTGTGATTTGTAAGTCATTGCGTTTTGATTTTATTCACAATTTGCACTTTGTCCCAACTATTTCGAAATTGGTGTTGTATTTGAGGATGATTGTAAATATTTTATCACGTAGCATTAACCTTAATTAACTAATTAGCAAGTACGTGTGTTTCTAGCTTTTGTAATTCCTGCCTAAGCCTTCCCTTTTTAACTGCATTTAAAGCTGTGCTTTCCTTTGCTTCTCTCGTGGTGCTTTTTACTCGTCACGTTTAGATTACCTTAATCTAGTTTGATTGATGGCCTCAGCGTCTTGTCTCAAGTCATTATGCTTTACTCGGTCCTTGTTAATTTGTTTATTAATCCCATGAGTTTCTGTTCCTGTCGAGGTTGCTTTTCGAGTCCCCGCCTCCTCTCGTGACTATAAATGTGGCAGAGATGGGAGGGGCCATCAGACGGAACTTGGCAAGGCTCTGCTCTTCACTGTGAAATCTCAGCTCCTGCGCTTTCCCGTGTATTTCTGAGTGCTATTTTCCGAGTCTTGTTTTTGCTCCGCCATCGTCTTGTCTCCCGTTGTCAAGTCTCCCAGTGTTTTCCGTCAGTATAGTTAGGTGCAGTTTTTGTTTTTTTTATTAAGCCACTTTTTGAGTGAGTGCCTTGGTTTCACCCTGCCTTTGGCAGTGTACCTTAGTTTTTCCCGTTTGTTCAGTGCATGTGCATGATGTTTTGTTTCTGGCCTGTGTGCCTTTGTGTCTTGTGTTTCAACACTTTTCAACACTTCAGTTCCTGCATCTGGTGGTCACCTGTCTACTTCCTACCAGAAGTTTCATCTCCTGAACACCAGCAGGATGGACTCACGTGATGCAGAGCTCCAGCGCTGGAGGCAGCAGATCCAGCACCTGACTGCTGCTCTGGCGGCAGAGCAAACCACCGCCCCTGGGAGCGCAGTGCTACCTCACCCTCTTGCTGGAGCTGCTGCACTTCCTCCTGGTCCTGCACCAGAGCCTCGGCTGCGCCCGAGCGATACAATGGCAACCCTGGGTTCTGCAGACCTTTCTTGAGTTTCAGACCCTAGCGGCTAGTTCCAAGTGGAACCCTGAAGCACACCATGATGTATTTGTGGAAGGCTGATCATACCAAGGAGCACCTGATTTTTTGAGAGCATGGCCCGATCTTGGACTGGTCCACTCACGAGGTTCGTGAGTGGAAGTCCTCCATTTCTGCCCGCTGCCTTCGCCACGTGGTCTCACCTGTGCCTGGGATCCAGGTTTCTTCCGAGCCAGCACTTGATCTCTCTCGAGTCCCTGCTGAATACCATGACCTTCTGCCGGGAGGAGTACCGCCTCGGGGGAGGGTCTACTCCCTGTCTCAGCCCGAGAGAGTCGCCATGGAGAAGTACCTCCAGGAGTCTCTTGCGGCTGGGATAATTTGGCCCTCGACATTGCCAGCCAGAGCCGGGTTCTTCTTTGTGGCAAAGAAGGATGGGTCGCTCCGGCCCTGCATCGATTATAGAGAGCTGAACCAGATCACAGTCCAGAACCGTTATCCCCTGCCTCTCATGTCATCTGCCTTCGACATTATCCAGGGGGCCCAGGTGTTTATCAAGCTGGATCTGCGGAACCCTTACCACCTGGTGCGGATATGCGAGGGGGATGAATGGAAGACCGCATTCAACACCCCCAGTGGCTGTTGGGAATGCCTGGTGATTCCCTTTGGCCTTGCCAACGCACTCGCAGTGTTCCAGCGGCTGGTAAACGATGTCCTGTGTGACATGATCGGTCGGACTGTTTATGTCTACCTGGACGACATCCTTATCTTTTCACGAACCTAGGAGGAGCACATTCGGCATGTGCGCTAAGTCCTGAAACGTTTGTTGGAGAACCACCTTTTCCTGAAGGTCGAAAAATTCGAGTTCAACACCTGCTCCACAACGTTTCTGGACTACATCATCTCCCCCGGGTCCCTGAAAATGGATCCCACTAAGGTGCAGTCCATCCTGGAATAGCCCCACACCAAGGACCGCAAGGCTCTCCAAGGATTCCTGGATTTTTGCTCATTTTTATCAGTGTTTCATCTGAGGGTACGGCTCGATGGTAGCCCCCCTGACCGCGCTCACCTCCACCAAGCACCCGTTCTGCTAGAATCCCCAGGCAGACCAGGCTCTCCAGTAGCTTAAGCGGCAGTTTGCATCTGCCCCCATCCTGATGACCCCGTACTCGGGGTCCCAGTTCATCATGGAGGTGGATGCTTCCAACGTGGGCATGTGAGCGTTACTGCCCCAAAGGTCCACCAAGGAAGGGAAGGCACACACCTGTGCCTTCTTTTCGCACCGCCTCATGCCTACTGAGGCTAACTATGACATTGGTAACCGGGAGTTACTGACAGTCAAGTTGGCTCTGGAGGAATGGCGTCACTGGCTGGAGGGAGCCACTATGCCATTCCTGGTCTGGCCGGACCACAAAAACCTTGAATACCTGAAGACGGCTAAGAGGCTTAATCTCCTCCAGTCCCGGTGGGCCTTATTTTTCAAGAGGTTTAATCTCTCCTTGGCTTACAGGCCTGGGTCCCGTAATGCTAAGGCTGATGCCCTATCCCGGCGGTTCGAGATGAGTGCCGCTTCCGAGGATCCTCCGAGTCGTTTCCTCAGTGCCATACCGATCCCCATCCAGGAAAGGCTCCAGGCAGCACTGAGCGGGCAGGCCATGCCCAGTGCCTGTACCAGTAACTGCCTGTTTGTTCCCCAGGGCCTCCGTGCTGAGGTGCTCCAGTGGGGACACGGGTCCCAGTTCTCGGGCCATGCGGGGGTCAAGAGGACCACGGCCTTCATTCTGCATTGCTTCTGGTGGCCGGACATACCAGACGATGTCAAGGGCTTTGTAAGTACCTGCTCGGTCTGTGCCACGGCCAAGAGCCCACACACACCCCTTCTGGTCTCCTCCAACCACTCCCTATCCCCAGTCGCCCCTGGTCCCACATAGCCCTAGATTTCGTCACTGGCCTGCCTCCCTCCCAGGGCAACACCACCATCCTCACCATAGTCGACTGGTTTTCTAAAGCAGCCCATTTCATTGCACTCCCCAAGCTCCTCATCCAGCACGTTGTCCGTCCCCATGGTCTCCCTGCTGACATTGTTTCTGACCGTGGCCCCCAGTTCACTTCCCGCCTCTAGAAAGCTTTCCTGACCCTCCTAGGCCCTTCCTGCTCTCTCAGTTCCGGGTTTCACCCCCAGTCCAACGGCCAGACCGAGTGGGCCAACCAGACCCTGGAGACCATACTGTGGTGCGTGTGCGCCAAGAACCCAAGCTCTTGGTCGGCACATCTGCCTTGGGTCGAGTATACCCACATTTCCGACACATCTGCAGCCTCTGGTCTCACCCGCTTTGAGTGCTACCTGCGTTACCAGCCTCCCCTGTTCCCCTCACAGGAGGTGGAGGTGGGGGTCCCTTCTGCTGAGGCCTTTATAGGGCAGTGCCGTAACACCTGGCACACTGCCCGCTGCGCCCTTGTCCGTGCGGGGAGACAGATGAAGGACACGGCAGAGAAGCGACGTAAGCCGGCCCCCACCTACCTTGTTAGCCAGAAGATCTGGCTCTCCGCCCAGGACATCCCCCTCAAGGTGGAATCCCGCAAGCTTGCCCCCAGATTCCTCGGTCCCTTCCCCATTAATAAGATCATTAGTCCCACTGCCGTCTGCCTGAAGCTCCCCCATACCATGCGTCGCATCCGCCCAGTATTCCATGTCTCCTGAGTCCGGCCCTCTGTCACCCACCCCCTCCACCTGGATCCCGAGCCCCCACCTCCGCCGTGCATCATTGACGGTGGTGAAGCCTACGCCATCCGTAAGCTCCTGAACTGTCAGCGGACGGGTAGGAGGTTACCGTACCTTGTTGATTGGGAAGGTTATGGTCCCGAGGAACGTTCATGAGTCCCTGCCAGATACAGTAGATTAATAAATCTCAATAAAAAAAGAAAAATTATATATAAACCTCAAGTGAAAATTTTAATTTCGCATTTTTGTATATTTTATATTTTATATATCAATATATTTTTTATTATTTGCTGTTTTTTTTTTTCAATTCTTTGTTTCGTTTTAAATTTTTAATTAATCATTTCTCCACAACGTGAAAATGTTACACTGATAATTTTTCCATCGTGGTCTTATACAACCCTAATTCCGAAATAGTTGGGACAAAGTGTATACTGTGAATAAAATCAAAACGCAATGACTTTAAAATCACACCAACCAGTATGTTATTCACAGTAGAACAGAGATAAAATATCAAATGTTGAAAAGGAGAAATCTTATAATTTTATCCACAAAATGAGCTCATTTCAAATTTGATGGCTGCTACATGTCTCAAAAAAGTTGGGACAGGGGCCTGTTTACCATGTTGTAGCATCCCCTCTTATTTTTAACACAGAGTGGAGGCGTACGGGCATTGAGGAGACAAGTTTCTTGAGTTTAGCCACTGGAATTTGAACCCATTCTTGTTTAATACAGGCGTCCAGCTGCTGGAGAGCTTTGGGTCTCCTTTGATGGACTTTTCGTTTAATTATGCGCCAAATGTTCTCAATCGGTGAAAGATCAGGACTGCAAGCAGGCCAGTACAGCATATAGGCTCCTCTACTGTGAAGCCATGCTGTTGCAACTGCTGCAGTATGTGGTTTTGTATTGTTCTGCTGAAATATACAAGGCCTTCCCTGGAAAAGATGTCATCTGGAGGGGAGCATATGTTACTCTAAATCCTTTATATACCTTTCAGCATTCATGATGCTATTTAAAACACGCACACATGCAAGTGTCCCACACTATATGCACAAATGCATCCCCATATCATCAGAGATGCTGGCTTTTGAACAGAACGCTGATAACAGGAGGGGTGGTCTTTCTCCTCTTTAGCCCGGAGGACATGATGCCCATGATTTCCAACAAGAATGTCAAATTTGGACTCATCTTGACCACAGGATACTTTGCTACAGTCCATTTTAAATGAGCCTTGGCCCACAGAACATGGCAGCGCTTCTGGATCATGCTCAACAATGGCTTCCTTTTTGCATGATAGAGTTTTAGGTGGCATCTGTGGATGGCACAGCAGACTGTGTTTATAGACAGTAGTTTCTTGAAGTATTCCTGGGCCCATTTAGTAATGTCAATGACAGAATCATGCCGGTAAGTGATGCAGTGGTAACTGAGGGCCCGAAGATCACAGGCATCCAGTAAAGGTCTTCGGCCTTGTCCCTTACGCACAGAGATTTTTCCAGTTTATCTGAATCTTTTGATGATGTTATGATGACTGTCGATGATCAAAGCCTTTGCAATTTGATGTTGAGAACACTGTTTTTAAAGCATTCCATAATTTTTTTTACGCAAGCCTTCCAGGTTGGAGAGCCTCTGGCCATCTTTACTTCTGAGAGACTCAGCCTCTCTAAGACATCCCTTTTATAGCCAACCATGTTAGACATCTGATGCCAGTGAACTTAATTACTTGCTAAATGTTCGTTTGGCTGATTCTCTTTTATTAATTGCTTTTTCAGCCCTTTTTGTACCTGTGTCCCAACTTTTTTGAGACCCGTTGCAGCCAGAAAATTTGAAATAATCTCATTTTGCGGATAAAATGTAACATGTCTCAGTTTGAACATTTGAGATGTTATCTATGTTATATTGTAAATAACATATTAGCTCATGTGATCTGAAAGTCATTGCATTTTGATTTTATTCACGTTACACTTTGTCCAACTATTTTGGAATTGGGGTTTTGTATATATATATATATATATATATATATAAACATTATTCAAAGGGTTATCTTTAAAGTGCCTACATCGTTGAAACCTGGCCCTGAAGCAGAAATCTGAGATCATCGCCTGCCTGCCCGCATTCCAAAATCATCAATCTTTTTTAATAAACAAGATTTTGCAGTCGAGGGAGCATTTGTTTAAGTCAGGCGGACCTCACAGAGGAGAAAGATTTGCGCTCTGCTGAGAGAAATATCCAGGCAAATAAACTTTGGTGCTTTAGCTTTATTTTTCCACTCAAATCAGTGAATATTCTTCCCCTTTCTTCCCCTTTTTTCTTTCCTTTTGAATTAGAGTTTTTCAATCACCACTCATTCAGTTCTCAAGCTATTCACTTTCATATGATCATCTCCTTATTGTCCCATGTTCTCCTTTTCATGATAGATTTCCCGATAAAGACAGAGCTCTAAGCCAACGGAAATGTAATAATAATATTTCTCCTGTCATTTTTTCCCCCTAAAACATTCAGATCTCCTGTGGGATTCTCATAACTGTAAGGGTTATGATCATTCGAAAGGAGGGGACGATTCAGTCGGCAACAGAGGGAAGAATGGATGGGTGGATGGACAGGAGGCCGAGTGAGAGAGGAAAATCCAGAGGTGAAAAGGGGATGGACAAGGTGGAGAAACAGAAGATTTACAGATAGAGAGAGCATGGGAGAGAGACGAAGAGATCGAGAAGAAGGGGAAAAGAGTAACGGAGATAGATGGATGGAGAGAAATAAAAAAGAAGGTGACAATGAGGAAGAGGGAGTAATGAAGAGGGTGACAGAGGGATAGAGAGATAGAGGGAGGGGATAATGGACAGAGTAAAATCCTGTTTGAATTGCGCGGAGTGATGCAGGACCATGCCCCGCTCACTAACTGAAGCTCTGTAGTGGATTAGAGCTGTGCGGGGTGTGAATGAATCAGGCTGGCCCACAGCAGATCCATCTTCATTCTGCCTCCGATGTGTCATGTGACACATTAATCTTCAGGAGCCAGTGTTCAGAGAAACACAACACAGCAGCCAGAGAAGAGATTGAGGCTTTGTCATCATTCTCAATCAGAGTAGGGAATCTCACTGCTTATTTTTCATAAAAACCCAGTACATACAGTGCAGTCACTAAATATGTGGGCTGAGAAACTTTTTTTTTGGCTCTGGATTTCCACATAATATTTTAAAATTTCAGCTTTAAAAACCCTTTAAGCCCTCAGCCTCTTTTTCAAAAATGGCAAGCCCAAAATGAAATGAGTTTATCTCTGCGACTGCTTGGTGCATTTGAATAATGTTGGTATGATAATAAAGGTAAATGTTATGATTCTGCCTCGTGTGTGTTGTCTTTACTTTAGTTTTATTTTTCAGCTTTCATTCCCGCCGTCTGATGTTTGATTCTCTCGTTGCCCAAACTCCAGTGATGTCGTGTAACAGCCCTCAGTTGCCTGCGTCTCGTTGTTCAATCACGTTTCCTCAATCGGAATCGGCTGCGGTATTTCATTCATTACTTCCACCTGTGCTTGATTCTGGGTCTCGCTAAACTCTGAGTGAATGCGCTCTCTGATAGGTTAATAACTAACCCGTACTAACCAGAACTTATTTGAGGGTGATTGTTAATATTTTGTTGCATAGTAATAACCTAATTAACTCATTAGCGAACGGGAGTGTTTCTAGCTTTAGTAATTCCTGCCTAAGCTTTCCCTGATTAACTGCGTTTAAAGCTGTGCTTCCCTTTGCTGTTATTGTGGTGCTTTTTACTCGTCACGTTTAGGTAACCTCAAACGTCACTGTCTAGTTTGATTGTCGTAGAGTCTTGTCTTGAGTCATTATTGTTAACCCGGTTCTTGTGTAATTGTTTCATTAATCCCATGTGTTTCTGTTTCCTTTGGAGATTGCTTTCCGAGTCCCCGCCCCCTCTCGTGGCTATTTCTGTGGGCAAAGTGAGAAGAGATATCAGGGACTTTATTAGACTCAGCTCTACATTGTGAAATCTCAGCTCCAGTGTCTTCCCGAGTATTTCCTTTGTGTTTTCTCTGAGTCTTGTATTTTGTTTTATCTCCCAGTGTTATCCGTCAGTTTCGATAGGTTCATTTTTTTGTTTTTCTAGTTTAGCCACTCCTTGGGTGAGTACCTTTGTTTCCTGCTGCCTTGGGCAGTGTACCTTAGTTTTCCCAATCGTTCGGTGCATGTGCAGGGTGTTTTGTTTCTGGCCTGTTTGCCGTTTTTCTCCTAGTTTTGGGTGTTTGATAAATTCTTTGTTATCCTGCATCTGGTGTTCCTCTGCCTACTTCTGAACAGAAAAACCATTTGGGATTTCTGCCCTGGTGTAAAAATCACTGTATGTCACTGACTCTGAGTAAATGGAGATGGAACACAGGTGCAACATTAGATCTTTTATTTATACTAACAAAGCTTTACTTCGATCCCTTGTAAATTTGTTGAGTTGCCGTCTGAAACCTTAAAAAACTACAGCACAGAATCTCATTATCTGTGCCAAAGTTTAAACTGATCAGGTAAATCAGAGCAAAATGAAAGAGGAATGTCTCGGTGGCTATTTGGCTATTTAAGTACCTTGTGTTCCATTTCACATTTCTCGCATACCAAACTGTAAAACTCATTTAATTTCACTTATATGTCACTACAGGCGTACATTCCATCCAAATACAACATTTTTTTTATTTTTAGAAAGGGGGAAAAAAAAGTTATCTCTGCCAGTTTTGTTGCCTATACAATTTCCCATTCAAAGATAATACAATAAAAATGAAGTTTGACTCCACTGGAGCAGATTTATTAAAAAACAAATAAAATAAATACAAAGGCAATGTGAAAAAATGTTTAAGAAAAGTAAGAATAACAAAAACCCCAGCGATTATTTGTAGAAGGAAACTGCAATTATTTCCCCAAAAAAATGTGCATAGAGCAAAAATCAAACCTTCTGATTCTCCCTTGCAGCGCAGCATTTCAACCATTAGGCTACGCTAGCTGACTGTGAAATTGTGTTCAAATTGCCAATTTAAGGAATGGGTAAAGACAATACATACTGTATTTTTGTAGTTTCAGTATTTGTGCGGAATAGCGCAAAGATTCTGCCAGAAAACGACTTTGAAAATGAATTTTGAATATTTAGCAAATAATTATTTGGACAATACCTCAAAAAAACTAGTAATGCGTTTATATTGTGCTATTCAAGGACATGCAAATGGCCTATGCATTCAGTTTGACGGACTGGGAAAGCAAGGCTGTAGCTCAGGCTGGGTTTCTGCGAAAGGTGGTTTAGAGTTCGTTAGAAACATCAGGACCCATAGAATCGAATAGCTACCGGCACAGTCTTACTGACAGCATCACAGCATCGCAGAGAGGAAAATACATTGCAGGGAAGCTGAATGTTAAGGAGCTGAGATCTTTGAAGCAATGTTCTGAGAAAGAACATGCTAGGATACAGATCTAGGCAGTTCTAGTGTTGTTTTAACACGAACACATTGGGATAAACGATACCAAGTGCAGATTTACCCCGGAGCAGTTTTTCATTACAAAATATCATGGGTAAGATTTTTTTTTTTGCTCATCTCTGTAGAATGTAAAGTGTATGCCTGCTGTTCTTTAAGTGTGGTGTCGGTTTAAAATGACAGGGCTCATATCGTTGGATTCTGTGGACTTTCCTCTCTCATTTGAGGTATTGTTTTTATGCATAGCACAAATTCAGGAAAAATTCTGGCGATTCAGCGCTGATATGATTTTATCCTATGTTTTGCTACATGCTTATTTACTTGCTTAGTGCTTGAATTGTGTTCGGTTGAGGTAAAAATGGTCTACATGAGCTTTTGGCCGAGTTTCTTCGCAAATTGTGGATATACCCCATGACAATGCTGCAATTTGGAAACATGCTGTATTTATAATGCATAACAACCGGCCCCGGTGCCGGGGCATAGGGCTTAAGTGGTTAACTTGAGGGAATGAATATTTAAAAGGGGAAATTCATTCACGGTTCAGCTTTGATAGATAGACAGACAGACAGACAGAATCACATCCTATCATCAACTTCATTGATTAAAGTGCCTAGTACACAGGTTACATTTTCTCACATCATGAGGTAAGAATGGGAAAAAAACTTTTATCGATACCCAAGTTGATTTTCTCAGTTTTCTCGAAATGGATTTTTTTTTTTTTTACTTTAGTACATTTAGCACTGGGGTCTTCAATTAAATTACATCTATTCAGCACTTTTATCTGAATCAATGAGCAATAAGTGCATTCCAAAGAACAAGAATAGAACAGTTACAGAAAATAGTTAAAGTAAGTCACTATTCATGATAATTACGATCTACTATTCTGAAAAATGTTGGCTCATTCAAGAAAATACAAGAAAAAAAAATCAGTGATTTGAAAACTCCAATTACCGTCTACCACATTGAAAACACTACAACAGGACATTGGATGGATTAACTTGTGAATTGAAAGTATATGCTTATTTCAAATCTGATGTCTGCTTCAGATTCCAAAAAAGTTGTTGCAGGGGCAATTTAGGACTAATTTGATTTTGTTGAAATAATAAGGTGAGACGAGTGACATCAAACAGGTGAGCTCATCTTGTTTATCGTACCAAAGGAGCAATGCAAAAAGGCCTCATCTCTCAAGAGCAAAAATGGGTTGAGGCTCAAGAATTTACCAACTGCAGCTTGTTATCCATCATTAGAAAGCATCACCCAAAGAGAAATCAGTGGGATTTTGGGCATTTTATCTTCTACAGTGTATAATATAATTAAAAGATGGAAGTTATCCGGACTCATCTTGATTCGTAAAGGGCAAATGTTATGGCCCCAAGTTGTTATGACATATCGGAGAGCAAGGGATGACAGACAAAATTGTACAACTTTAACAGATTTAATTAAACAAACCAAACTAACCAAGATTGAAATATTAACAAACAAGAAAAAGATATTTACAGTCCCTTAAGATGGGGTTGCTTTGCGATGTCCTGGGACAGGAAAATGCTCCAACAGGCAAAAATCCACAAAAAGAGCTTCACAGGTCTTGAAAAGAGTGACAGGTTTGGTCAAATGTATCATTCCACAATATCTCCTTGCAATTTCTCCTACTACTTTACTCTCTCAATTTTTCTCCTAATATACTATTTTCCAGCCCCCTCCCACCTTCCAGACTTTTTTCAATTCTCTGGGACTTTCCCCTCTCAGACATGCCCAGGACATGCCTTAAACCTAGCTTCAGACTAGCTTAACAAAAAAAAAGTCAATACTGCCATCTAGTGGCTTTTTCCATTCACATTACACATGGCAGAAAACCACTGAAACCCCGTGATCTTGAATACTTTGGATGGCACAGTCTCAAGAGCTGTCATACGACTGCAATTGCTGTCACAACATCGCTTGGAAATACTTTGGTAAACCTTTGTTGAGGGAATACCCACTTTGCAATCACGTAAGTAGTAAATATCTCTTGTATTGCTCTCGCAAATTAACCACTCTCGCAAAAATGCAAGTAATATTTGGCAAGCAACTCCTTTTGCCAAAGGGTTTGTACTCCATGATATTTCCCTACCCTGATCAGTGACATTGTGAGACAATGGTGGCACTTCAAAAGGATGCAGAATTTTACAACTTTTTGGAATTCCAACTCATACGTCTTTGATATAGAGAAAGGAAAAATGTCTTTCTTATATGTGATATTTAATTGCCAAACCATGGAAAATGCCAACAAAAGCATTAGTCTGACATCTTCACCATATCAGTAACAGTTGGAGCAATAACTGTTCTTGTCCACCCTATGTTCCAAACAGTTGGGGCAACAGCCTTGTCCAAACCTTTGTCAGTCACCATTTTGCAGCTGCATCCTCAGATGCAAGTTAAAGCTTCACTATGCAAAGCCGAAGCCATAAATCAACACTGTCCGAAAGCTCTGCCATCTCCTCTTGGCTTGCAGTCATCTGAGATGGACAGTGGAGGTGTGTTTTGTGTTTGCATTTGCATCAGTGTGTGCAAGTGCATGCAAATGTGTTTTGTCATTTGCATTTGTATGAGTTTGTGAACACTAAAAGTGAACTCATACATGTGGGCCAGAGGGCATGAGATTTCCGATGGTGTCATGGGGGCGCACTCCTACTCAGACAGATGACCCGCCCGAGGGCCCTTCCACTTGCATTCCTTGTTCCCTACCCTCCTGTTACTGGACGTGATGATAAATGCCCAGTGGCTCAGCAGAGCTGAGAGGGCTTCTCACTGCAAACTAGGATGGATTATTTCATTCAGATTAAATTAATATTTTATGAGCTCAGCTCTATTAACGACGTTCCAGGATACTGGCAGGAAGCGTGAGTACCAAGGACAGGAAGTGGATGGAAGAGCCAGGAATCTGTCTTATCTGCAAGAGAGAAATTCAGTCTTAATCGTCAGAGAGGAATCAGTATTTTCTGAAGGGAAAACACTCAGTCTTAACTATCATGAGAGAATTCATTCTTACCTGTGAGTAGGAAAAATGGTCTTTGTAATCTACTGAGAAATCAGTCTTATATTGTATATGGGAGAAAATTTCAGTCTTAATCACCTGGAAAATTGGACTTAGCTGTGAGAATTCAGTCTCAACTATCAGAAATCATTCAGTTTTATTTTTAACTTTTAAATCAGTCTTACCAGTGAGCGAGAACTCACACACAGTGTTAAAAATTCATCTTACAAGTGATAAATCAGCCTTACCTGACAAAATAACAGAATTTAACAGAGAAAACAGAGACTTATAATAACATAAAGCCTTTACCGGTGAGAAATCACACAACAAATCATACTAACTGCTGCAGGAAAACTGCCTTCCTCCCCTACTGCCACCTGCCCTAGCCAGTTTTCCTTTTGCCACTTTAATTTTGAGCACATACGGTGCCGTGGAAAAGTATTTGCCCCCTTCCTGATTTCTTACTTTTTTGAACATTTTTCACACTTAAATGTTTCAGATCATCAAACAAATTTTAATATAAGACAAACATAACCCGAGTAAATACAAAACACAGTTTTGAATTTATGATTTCATTTATTAAGGGGAAAAAGCTATCCAAACCTACCTGGCCCTGTGTGAAAAAGTTATTTACCCCCCCTGTTAAATCATGAATTGACTGTGATTAACCACATTTTTTGAGTCCAATTTTACTAGCCATGCCAAGGCCTAATTACTGCCAGACCTGTTGAACCAAGAAATCACTTAAATAAAACCTTTTTGACAAAGTGAAGTAGGCTAAAAGATCTCAAAAAGCAACATGTCATACTGCGAAGTAAAGAAATTCAAGAACAGACGAGAAACAAAGAAATTGACATCTATCAGTCTGGAAAGGGTGGCAAAATCATTTCTAAGGCTTTGGGACTCCGGCGAATCACAGTGAAAACCAATATCCACAAACGGAGAAAACTTGGATCAGTGGTGAACCTTCCCAGGAGTGGCTGGCCTACCAAAATTACTCCAAAGCGCATTGACAACTCATCCAGGAGGTCACAAAAAAACCCAGAACAATACCTAAAGAACTGCAGGCCTCACTTGCCTCAGTTAAACTCAGTATTCATGATTCAACAATAAGACAGAGACTGGAGAAAAAATGGCATCCATGGGAGAGTTCCAAGGCAAAAACTACTGCTGACCAAAAAGAACACAAGGGCTCGTCTCACATTTGCCAAAATATATCTTGATGATCCCCAAGACTTTATGGAAATTATTCTGTAGACTGACGAGACAAAATTTGAACTTTTTGGAAGGTGTGCATCCCGTTACATCAGGCGTAAAACTAACATATAATTTCAGAAGATCATCATTTCAAAAGTCAAACATGGTGGTGGAAGTGTCATGGTTTGGGGCTGCTTTGCTGCTTCAGGATCTGGACGACTTGCCGTAATTGATGGAACCATGAATTTTGCTCTGTACCGGAAAATCCTGAAGGAGAATGTCCAACCAACAGTTCATGACCTCAAGCTCAAGCGCACTTGGGTTATGCTGCAGGACAATGATCCAAAACACACTAGCAAGCCCACTTCTGAATGGCTTAAAAAAACAAACTGAAGGTTTTGGAGCGGCTTAAGAAAAGTCCGGACTTAAATCCAATTGTGATGCTGTGGCATGACCTTTAACAGGCCGTTCATGCTCAAAAACCCTCCAATGTGGCTGAATTAAAACATTTTGCAAAGAAGAGTGAGCCACAATACCTCCACAGCGATGAGAAAGACTCATTGCCAGTTATGATCGCAAAGACTTGATTGCAGTTGTTGTCGCAGAGGGTGGCACAACCAGTAATTAGGTTTAGGGGGCAATTACTTTTTCACACCAGGCCAAGTAGGTTTGGATAGCTTTTTCCCCTTCATAAATTAAATAATTAAATTTTTTTTTACACAGGTTGTCTTTGTCTAATATTAAAATTTATTTGCTGATCTGACAAATTCACGTGTGACAACACACGGCGCCGCCGGACCCCGGAACACTGCTCCCACACTGGACCCCGGCAGCAGTATTCTGTCATGGTTTTGCTTCCGCCGGCTGCAAACAGCAAACCACCAGGCACTGGGACCGTGGACCCAAAAGCTGGGAAAGGGACCCACACAAACAGGCTGAGTAAAAATATAAAAACTTTTAATTAAACAAGTAAAAAAAATAACCAAACAAGGGGAGCAGCAGCACAAACAGATCAGACCTTAAAACTCAGAATGCAGCTGCACTGAATTACAGCACAGCCAACCCTTAAATAACAGCCCTTCACCCCCACCTCCATGAGACACACCTGTTGTTCGTTCAGGTGGAGCTGAAGAATGCAGCGGGGGGGGGGACTGCAAGGATAAACCCTTACAGATAATTGCTCTTATTCCTACATCAATGTCTACATTATTACCCATACCCGACGAGGCGGCGTGGGTATGCAGTTTAGCACCGTCTGTCTGTGTGTGTGTGTGTGCGTCTGTGTGTCTGTCTATCTGTCCGTCTGTCTGTCTGTCTGTCCGCGCGACAGCTCGGCCATCACTGACGCAAGGGTGACCAAACTTTGTAAGGTAGATGATCCAAGGGTACCCTGTCCAAATTTGCATTTTGAGGTCCAAAGGTCAAAGGTCAAGGTAAACAAGAGACGTGGGGTAGCATCTCTATATGGGCATCATCTAGTTTATTTATTGAATCCAAACCATAAATGCAATTAAGATTTCAACCAAATAAGGACTGTCATCTCACAACAATAAAGTTAAAGATTTGAAATTGAATCCAGTCAGGGTGTTTCCTGTGTGGCATCTGCATGTTTTTCCCATGTTTGTGTCGGTATCATCTGGGTTTTTCGCTTTCCTCCCACAATCTTACAAGGGCGCATTTCAGGGGAACTGGAGACTCTAAGGCCTCATTTACATTGTCAGTGTAATGTGACCCAATTCCGATTTTTTGCTCTTATGTGGCACAAATCGGATATGGTGGTTGACAGTGTAAACAGGAAAAAGACGAATGCATTCGGATATTTTGAGATCGGATACAGGCCTCATTCATATGTGGAAATAAATCAGATATGAATCAGATATGTGCCAATGCCACCGCCGTGTAAACAGGCTGATCAGATTTTCTTACACATTGCATCTCTAACGTCATCAAATCTCAGACCATTTAGCTTATTTTGTCGCATAAACAGTGAACGCACGGTAAATTAACAAGGTTTTATATTTGAGAAGCTAGCAGACTGAAGATGGAGGCTGTTGCACCCAGACATTCCCATGAACGACTGAAGAGGCAAGAACCGCAGCATGTGCTCAAGATGCAGTTGTGGCCTTTACCTTCTCCTCTGCCTAAAAATCCCAGCAATGTTAGGTGAAGTTTTCCTGCACCGCAACATTATCAACAAACATATCGTCAGCCTGCTGATAAAGCCTTGTATCTTCAAAATGATAAACTTTACAGGAAAATAAAAAAATAATAAAACAATACAAATAGAAGTTAAAATATAAATAAAATAAAAAATGTTTATTTTTGCATGTAAGAATAGTGGACATGCGTGTTTTTGTTTCTTATCAATTTGGAGATACCATCAGCCTGATATCAGCAGGCCAACGATATCAGCATCATCCATTTTTTTGGCTTAGCAGTTAGCGCTTGGTGCAGAAGTAGGCGTGGCCTAAAGTTTAGTAAAAACTAAAAGCAGGCATGCGCGTTGTTTCAGACATTAAAGGCAAGTGTAATCACGTGAATCAGATATGGGTCACTTGATAAAATATGTGTAACCGCAGGGTAAAAAAAAAAACGGATTCAGGCAGCAAATCCGATCTGGGCATCAAGACTTCCAGTGTAAATATGATAAAGCCGCCAAAGTTACCTATAGAAATGAATTCATGAGTGAAAAAAATGAGTCTTACAATGGATTTGCTTGGGGTGGCTTCCTACCCCTTTCCCATTGGATGTTGGGTAGGTTCCAGCCTCCATGTGACCCATACCAGGAAGAAATGGGTTAAATAATTGATGGATGGAATTGCAGTTGTTTGTATACGTTAGAAGGACAATTCAGAGTGTCAAATGTGTGTAGATGCACAAGTCCACAACTAATCTGTCTGCAGAATATTTGCATTCATTGTCAAAGTGAACTTTAAACATACCCTTGCAGACCATATGTAACTTAATGTTCCATGCGCAAACAACTACATATCCCTTGATTAAGACTACTTTTTGGGCTGACACAATATCTGAGCACCAGGGTTACGTCTGAAAAGTCTTTTTTGCCTAGAAAAGTTCCAAACTCCCAAAAAATGATCTGGAAATAATGGTGTCAGGCCACACCTCCAGCTGTCCAGCTCACTGGTCTGCTTAGACCTGGACTGCAGTCATTCTTCTATTCGCATCTGAGTGTAATTGTCACTATTGTCGCTTGGTCCTTGCCATTTGCCCGAGTCAGTTTCACCCGAGGCGCCCAAATTTTCCTTATTTTTTCATCCTTTGGAAATCAATGAAGGTTGACTCCTTACGTTACGATACGTTACTACAATCGCTACAAAGCATCGGGTCGGCATTTGCTCCGCCGTTTCCCAAAATTTACTGGGAAAATAACGATTTTATTAACCTACTGCAGTCCTTGTCCCATAGGCAGTAATAGAAAAACGAGCTCCAGCTCCACTGAGCTCGTCTTGTTCTGTATTTGACATCAGCAGGTTGATGTGTCGATCCCACGGATTTTGGACCTAATTGTGGGCGGGGCAGAAACTGGATGAAAATGAAGGTCTGCCATCAGAAAACAAGCCTAAAATTATTACTGCGTGTATTTTCATGGGAATTTTTGGCGCAGACATAGTTTACAAGTACTGAACTATGGAATTAGTGTCAAAGTACCCCGTTATAGAGAGTTCCTTTAAGCCCGAGCCTCACACTCTCTCGTTGTGAAGTCTCGTAAATACACGTCTGTGCGGCATTCATAGTCTAGTATTCTCCGTGTATTCGCATATGTATATTCTAAACTCCTCAGACTTAGTGCTGTTAATATTCATGCCAGCACTTTACATAAAGGAACCTCAATTCCTAATTGTTTCCTTTTTGTAATACACTGTTACTGTAGCTTATGACCAGATTCGGTATGACTACTGATAGTGTTCACATTGAAAGGAACCTTGATTCCACTCTGTTTTGTGTTGCTTCGTTCTACCCAGTCCATCCTCGCGCCTGAGTCCAGTCCTCAGCTTCCTGTCCTGCGTGCCTGTCATGAGGGTACATGACACAACCCTGACACATGCCAGCCATGAGAAACGCATTTGAGTTCTTTAAATGTGAAGGAAAGGTGTCACAGCGCTTCCTAATTCACCTCCTTCAGCAGAGGGTGCACAGAAAAGAAAAAAATTTTCCAGTCCCAACAAGGTAGCTGAGCTTTTTTTGGGTCAAGGGTTAAGGTGAGATTTAGGTTAAGGTCAGGGTTGGCCATGTAGCATTTTAGTTAAATCTATGCATGAATACTTCTTCGTGTTCCTGTTTGAGACTATGGATGTGACTGAATCTATGTTTGTGTGTGCATGTGTATGTATGTGCATGTGTATGTATGTGTATGTGTGTGCATGTGTATGTATGAGCATGTGTATGTATGTGCATGTGTATGTATGTGCATATGTATGTGCATGTGTATGTATGTGCATGTGTATGTGTGTGCATATGTATGTATGTACATATGTATGTATGTGCATGTGTATGTATGTGCATGTGTATGTGTGTGCATGTGTATGTATGTACATATGTATGTATGTGCATGTGTATGTATGTGCTTATGTATGTATGTGCATGTGTATGTATGTGCATGTGTATGTGTGTGCTTATGTATGTATGTGCATGTGTATGTATGTACATATGTATGTATGTGCATGTGTATGTATGTGCTTATGTATGTATGTGCATGTGTATGTGTGTGCTTATGTATGTATGTGCATGTGTATGTATGAGCCTGTGTGTGTATGTGCATGTGTATGTATGTGCATGTGTATGTATGTGCATGTGTATGTATGAGCATGTGTATGTATGTGCATGTGTATGTATGTGCTTATGTATGTATGTGCATGTGTATTGTTATGGCCCCAATTTGTTATTAGATTTACAACGCAACAGCAACAGATGACAGATACAGTTTTAAAACTCAAACACATTTAATTAAACAAAGACAATAACAACTAACTAACCTAAAGACCAAAATTGAATTATAACAAAAACAAAAAGAATTATTTACAGTCCTTTTTGTGGGGCGACTTGGTGATGTCTTGGGTGAGAAAAATCCACAAAAGAAACTTAACAGGTCTTGAACAGAAATGACAGGTCTGGTCACACGTATCCTTCTTCTTGCAATTTCTCCTACTACTTTACTGTCTCAATTCTTTTCCTTATATACTCTTTTGCAGACCCCTCCCACATTTAGACCTTTTTTTTTAATTTTCTGAGACTTGCCCCAGACATGTCCAGGACATGTCTAAACATGACTCCAGTCTGAGCTTAACAAAAAAAAGGTAAATACTGCCATCTAGTGGCCTATATTCACATTACACCTCCATTCCAAAAGGGAAAAATTTTGATTCATAAAGGCAAAATTTTTCTTCTCAATACAAAATGGTTAAGTGAACACTTGTCTATATATACATATCATACAATATTCAAACACATGATATATATATATACACATTCAAACACGGGATAAGCAATCAGCAATTACATTGTCTGTACCCTTCACATGCTTAATTTCCAAGTCAAACTCCTGTAAAATCAAACTCCAATTCAACAATCTCCGATTCTTGTTTTTCATCTTACTCAAAAACATTAACGGATTGTGGTCAGTGTACACAATCATTGGCTTTTGTCCAGTACAAACATAAACCTCAAAGTGTTGTAAAGAAAGGACCAGAGCCAACAATTCCTTCTCTATTGTGGAATAGTTCCTTTGGTGGCGATTGAACTTCCTGGAGAAGTATGCCACGGGATGCTCAATGTCATCAGAGTCACTTCTCTGTAGGAGCACAGATCCACAAGCTTGGTCGCTAGCATCGACCGCGATGGAGAACGGTTTGTTGAAGTCAGGAGATTTGAGCACGGGGAAGTGACACAGCAGAGACTTCAGGCGATCGAAGGCTCTCTGGCATGCATCATCCCAGGTGAACTTTACGCCTTTCTTCAGTTGGTTAGTTAGACTGAGAGCAATCTCAGCAAAGTTCTTGCAGAACTTGCGGTAGTACCCGATCATTCCAAGGAAGCGGCGCAATGCTTTTTTGTTGTCAGGAACTGGAAAGTCCATAATAGCTTGGACTTTAGCATTTATGGGCGCCACCTTACCCTGGCCTATGACGTAGCCAAGATAGGTGGCAGTAGCACAACCAAAGTCACTCTTGCTCAGGTTAACTGTCAGGTTAGCCTGGGTCAGGCGCTGGAACAACGTCTCTACATCTTTTAGATGTTCTTCCCAGGAGTCACTCCATGTGATCAGGTCGTCGATGTACGCACCCGTGTGTGGCAATCCGGCGATTGTAGACTGTATCATCCTTTGGAACGTGGCTGGGGCATTTTTCATGCCAAAGGGTAGGACTTCATACTGGTACAATCCAGATGGTGTGGCAAAAGCAGAGATGCTCTTGGCCCTCTCAGTTAAAGGCACACACCAATAACCCTTCAATAAATCAATCTTGGTCAGAAACTTTGCTTGCCCTACTCTATCAATACAATCATCAATCCTAGGTATTGGAAACACATCAGTTCTGGTTACAGCATTGACTTTGCGATAATCTGTACAGAATCTAGTACTTCCATCAGGTTTTGGAACTAGCACACAGGTGAACTCCAATCTGAGGTGGAGGGTCTGATAATATCATGTTCTAACATGCACTCAACCTCTTTCTCAGCAATCTTTCTCTTTTCAGGATTCATCCGGTACGGATGCTGTTTTATTGGTTTGGCATCACCAACATCTACATCATGAGAGGCTATAGAAACTCTCTTTGGAACATCAGGAAACAGATCCTCATATTTCTTGATCAACCTCTCAAACTGATCTCTCTGTGAGGGTTCTAAGTGCTGGAGTTTTACATCAAGATTTTGCAACACTTCAGAATTTGACAATTTACATGAAAGAACTTCAGCTTTAATTCTAGGTTCATCATCTTGAAACTCCCCCTCATCTTCACAAATCTCGGCCATAGGAGAATCTGAAGTGACAGCTGCAACCCTAGCATTTCTGTCATGATAAGGCTTCAGCATGTTAAAGTGACAGGTTTTGCAAAAGTTGGAAACGTCTTTCCGAAGCTCAGGCCAAAAGAAGTGTTTCATGATCTTATCAACAGTCTTGTTAACACCAAGATGACCTCCTAAAGGTAAACTATGAGCCATTGTTAAGATCTCATTCCTGTAGACCTTTGGAACAACAATTTGCCTGACCACTGCCCATTCTGCATTGGCAGGGATATCAGGAGGGCGCCACTTCCGCATCAACACACCATCCTTGAGATAATACCCAACTGGAACTGCGTCTATTTCTTTATCAGGAAGGGCTCTCCTCTTTAGTACACAAATTTCAGGATCATTAGTTTGCTCCTCAATCAACCGCTTTCTGGACAGAGACAAGTCTCCAGACACATCAGAATCACCAGACCCATCCGGCTGGCTGAATAGAGAACTGATAAAAGTATCTGATAAGTCCTCAAACGGAGAAACCATAGTAGGCCAATCAGAGTCATGAGGCGAACCACCTCAGTCCTGACTATTCAATGTGCTGGACGGCACCACAACATCTTCTTCTTTAGCCTTCTTGGCCATAGCACGAGTCACTGCACAAGAAGGATACAGAGATGGGTCCTCATCCCCATCTTCAGTGCTCGGCTGTGAAGTAAGATGTACAGGGGGAACTACTTTGCCCCCAGCCAGGTCATTGCCTAGCAACAGAGAAACACCCTTTATAGGTAGACTTGACATAAGTCCCACCTTTACCTGTCCTGTAACTAAATCTGACTTCAAGAATATAGAGCGCAGGGGTACAGATACAGTCCTCCCTTCAATACCTTGTACAAGTATGAAATCCCCTGAAGCGGTCCCATCACGTAACTCCAAGGAGTCCATCAACAAAAGTGACTGAGAAGCTCCGGTATCCCTTAGGATATATATGGGGACAGGAGTAGTATGCTCATTCAGAGCCACAAATGGAAGAAATTCCTCCCTCACGAAGTCAGCTGTATCAGGCTTTTTAGCCCCACAAGAAGCAGGCAAATTAGCAGATCGGTTATCTACTACAGGGGTTTCTAACCTTGTTTTCACAAAGGCATTTGGTTTGGTATCCTTTTCTTTTTCTTTCTTCGCTTTAAGGAACCAACAGTTAGTTGTAACATGACCAGATTTCTTGCAATAACTGCAAACTAGACCACTTTTGTCACTGTCAGCTTTCACACTTTGATCAGACCTGTTACTGGATTTCTGAGCACCATCACCAGATTTGTCTTTGTCTTTGGGTGAGGAATCTTGGGTATCACCATAACCCTTTTTCTGAAATTGGGACCATCTATTATTACTGCTAGACTGAAATTTGGACTTATGTGTGAGAACATATTCATCTGCAAATTTGGCAGCTGATTGCAAATTCAGTGCTTGCTTCTCATTAAGGTAGGTCTTAACATCATCTTTAACACAGTTCTTGAATTCTTCAACTAACACCATCTCTTTTAGTGAGTTGAAATCATCCTTGACCTCCATAGAAGTACACCAGCGCTCAAAGCAAACCTGCTTTTCATTAGCAAATTCAACATAAGTCTGATTTTCAGATTTCTTCAGACCTCTGAATTTCTGTCGGTAAGCCTCTGGAACTAACTCATAAGCTCTCAAAATAACCTTTTTGACAACCTCATAATCAGAGGAATCATCTGCAGACAAAGCTGAATAGGCTTGTTGAGCTTTACCCTTGAGGACAGTTTGCAACATCAGAGGCCAGTGTTCCTTTGGCCACTGGCAACTCTTTGCTACCTTTTCAAAACACTGGAAATAGTTGTCAACATCCTTTTCCGAAAATGGAGGCACCAGTTTTACCTCCTGGCTAGCACGAAATTTATTTTCAGTTGCAATTTTTATTTTTAGTTGCTCCATTTGGAGTCTTTCTTCTCTATCGAATTTCTCTAATTCAAAATCTCTCTGTCTTGCAAATTTTTCTAACTCAAATTCTCTTTGTTTTTCTTTTTCCTCCCTTTCTATTTTCTCTTTTCTTGCTAATTTTTCTAACTCAAACTACCTTTGTTTTTCTTTTTCTTCCCTTTCAAATTCTAGCATTTTTAATTTAAGTTCCATTTCTATATTTGGATTTTCCACTGGAAACTGTTCCAGATCTCCTGGTGCAAACACATTTTCATGAATGTAATATTCAACTATCTCTCTAGCCAGTCTTGCTTTTCGCACGGCTGGTTTTACCTCCGTCAGCTCCAACTGTCTGCAAATTTCTAGCAGTTCTGTCTTTTTAAAAGACTTCAAAACCCCTACGGTTGGTGATGCCAAGAAATCATCCATTGCTGTTGTCAATATATATGTATTCAATTAAAAAAAATTGTAAAAATCAATTTTACAATTTGAAATGTTAGATTTTCAACAAATTACTCACAAAATGGTCTATCTCAGACCTTGAGCCCCCAATTTGTTATGGCCCCAATTTGTTATTAGATTTACAACGCAACAGCAACAGATGACAGATACAGTTTTAAAACTCAAACACATTTAATTAAACAAAGACAATAACAACTAACTAACCTAAAGACCAAAATTGAATTATAACAAAAACAAAAAGAATTATTTACAGTCCTTTTTGTGGGGCGGCTTGGTGATGTCCTGGGTGAGAAAAATCCACAAAAGAAACTTAACAGGTCTTGAACAGAAATGACAGGTCTGGTCACACGTATCCTTCTTCTTGCAATTTCTCCTACTACTTTACTGTCTCAATTCTTTTCCTTATATACTCTTTTGCAGACCCCTCCCACATTTAGACCTTTTTTTTTTCTGAGACTTGCCCCAGACATGTCCAGGACATGTCTAAACAAGACTCCAGTCTGAGCTTAACAAAAAAAGGTAAATACTGCCATCTAGTGGCCTATATTCACATTACAGTATGTGTGTGCATATGTTTGTATGTGCATGTGTATGTATGAGCATGTGTGTGTATGTGCATGTGTATGTATGAGCATGTGTGTTTATGAGCATATGTGTGTATGTGCATGTGTATGTATGTGTATGTGTGTGCATGTGTATGTATGAGCATGTGTGTGTATGTGCATGTGTATGTATGTGCATGTGAATGTGTGTGCATATGTATGTATGTGCATGTGTATGTATGAGCATGTGTGTGTATGTGCATGTGTATGTATGTGCATGTGTATGTATGTGCATGTGTATGTATGAGCATGTGTGTGTTTGTGCATGTGTATGTATGTGCATGTGTATGTATGTGCATGTGTATGTATGTGCATGTGTATGTATGAGCATGTGTGTGTATGTGCATGTGTATGTATGTGCATGTGTATGTATGAGCATGTGTGTGTATGTGCATGTGTATGTATGTGCATGTGTATGTATATACATATGTACTGTATGTATGTGCATGTGTATGTATGTACATATGTACTGTATGTATGTGCATGTGTATGTATGAGCATGTGTGTGTATGTGCATGTGTATGTATGTGCATGTGTATGTATGTGCATGTGTATGTATGAGCATGTGTGTGTATGTGCATGTGTATGTATGTGCATGTGTATGTATGAGCATATGTGTGTATGTGCATGTGTATGTATGTGCATGTGTATGTATGTGCATATGTATGTGCATGTGTATGTATGTGCATGTGTATGTGTGTGCATATGTATGTATGTGCATGTGTATGTATGAGCATGTGTGTGTATGTGCATGTGTATGTATGTGCATGTGAATGTGTGTGCATATGTATGTATGTGCATGTGTATGTATGAGCATGTGTGTGTATGTGCATGTGTATGTATGTGCATGTGTATGTATGAGCATGTGTGTGTATGTGCATGTGTATGTATGTGCATGCGTATGTATGAGCATGTGTATGTATGTGCATGTGTATGTATGAGCATGTGTATGTATGTGCATGTGTATGTATGTGCATGCGTATGTATGTGCATGTGTATGTATGTGCATGCGTATGTATGTGCATGTGTATGTATGTGCATGTGTATGTATGTGCATGTGTATGTATGAGCATGTGTATGTATGTGCATGTGTATGTATGAGCATGTGTATGTATGTGCATGTGTATGTATGTGCATGTGTATGTATGAGCATGTGTATGTATGTGCATGTGTATGTATGAGCATGTGTATGTATGTGCATGCATCATGGTGAGAGTGACTTAGTGAGCTTGAGAGAGGCTAGGTGATTAAGCAGTGTCCCCATGCTTTAGTTATTCTGTGCACTAAATGGCACTTTCCAATGCTCTCAGGTTTCTTCACATGAAAACATTGTGTTCAAACTAGAACTATAAAACATACATGCTCTCTTCCACTCTTTCATCCCCCCCACTCTCTCTCTCTCTCTCTCTGCATTAAGGGAACTGTAGTGACATCTTAAATTTCCCTCGGATTCTGAGGCATATTCCCTGAGCTACTTTTCTGACTGGCAGGAGGAGATCACGTCCTCGCCTTCTTGAACCCCTGCCCTCAGTGAATAACCGTGGTGATTAGTATCTACCAGTCACTCTCTCGTTAATTAGCATCTTCCTCAACCCCTGAGAGAGTTACAGCCAGCCTATGTGGTCTTTCAAGCGCAGATCACGCCCAGTCAGTGTTAAAGGCTATGCTGCCCACCAATAATGAGGCCAATAAAAGAGTCAAAACATACCAGCTGTCAATATATTACACCCCCATCCTGGAGAGATTGCAGCAGTGAATATAAACATTTTACGCCACATCACTGACACAACCACACGCTCTGTCCAAGTAGTAGTGCATGATTTGTCTGGGGGGGGGGCAATGCTGAATGCTGAGTGCCGAATGCTGTTGAAAATAGGTATTTAATTTTTCCCAGAGCATCCTCAAAAGAAGTGTCTTAATTTCAGGCAGGTTTCATCAATTTTTTTTTAAATTTATGTACTTACCATCGCCAATGAAGTTGGGGTGGAGGTTATGTTTTTGCCTCAGTTTGTTTGTATGTCTGTCTTTTTTTTCTGTTTGTGAACAACATAACTCAAAAAGTATTGCACGGATTTGTCTGAAATTTTGTGGGTGGGTCGCTATTATATCAAGGATGGGCCCTTTTGACTTTGACCGCAATCAATGAAACAATATGGCTGCCACAGCAGCCATCTTGAAATCCTATGACACGCAATAACTCAGCTTTGCTCCCACTCATGCACATTTGGGTTGTGCTGCCTTGGCGGAGGTTTGCGCTCTACGAGTGCCTCTAGTTTTTTTTTGGTTTGTCGTGTCAGTGTCAGCAGGTCTGATCCCGGTTGTTTTGCACAGCAAGTTTATGGTAAGAAAGTAACCTCCAATAACTGGGGTGATTTGTGCCTGTTAATTAGATGAGGTCAAGTATAAATTAAGCCTTTTTTTTGGGTGAAACGCAGAGAACGTGCAAAAACCGCAGAAGGGATCCAAGGCAGGACATTAACGCAAAACCACAGTCATGTAGGGTACAGTAGCTCTGTTAACCACAATGCCACTCTCCCCCACACCCAAAGTAATAACAATAAATAAATAAATAAATAAAAAGA